>PVHX01017900.1:0-38599 GCA_004024805.1 Geosciurus inauris | reverse complement strand
CCCGGCTTCGCCCCCCCACAGACTCAAGCCCCAGGCCCGCGGCCGCCGCCCCGCCTCCCTCCCAGGCCCACGGGCCCCGCAGCCCGCCCGCCCGCCCGCGGCCGTTGGGCGCAGGCCCGGCTCCCGCGACCCCGCCCGCGGCCCCGCACCCTCCCGCGGCGCTCGACCGGCCTCACCGAGATAGATGTCTCCGAAGGAGCCGCTGCCGATCTTGCGGCCCAGCCGGTACCTGTTCCCGACCCTCAGTTCCATGGCGGCGGTACGGCTCGCTCCTGCCCGCCCGGCCGCTTCCTGGGTCTGCGCTCCGGGAGGCGGCGCCGCTGCTGCCGCTACTGCGGGTCCGGTCCGGCTCCGCCCCCCTCACGGCCCCGCTTTCACCATCGCTTTCCGGCCGCCCCGCCGCTCCCAGCGCCTCAATACGGGGCGGATGGGACAGTCCGAGCGCCGCCGCCGCTGCTCCGGCCCCTGCCGGCCCCGCTCGCCTTCTCCCCGCCGCGGATGGACTCGGATCTTCCGGGCCTAAGTTCCCCTTCAGCTGCCTAAAGGAGCCGCCGCCATCGCGCTGTGACGTCACTTCCCCTAGCAACCCGGAGGGGCGGGGCCGCGCCACCGGGGCGGGGCAGGGGCGGGGCCTGACGCTCCGGGCCCGCCCCGGCCCCCTCCGGCAGGTGCCTGCGCATGCGCATAGTCCCGTCCGCGCTGGGCTCTGCGCCCCCCAGTCTGGGGTTTCGCAGGCTAGCTGGACGTGGTCGCGCAAGGCTTTTCGTTTGCAGGTGTCGGGGAAGCCAGCCTGTCCTCTCAACAGACCTGGGAAAGGCGCCAGGCGGTGCCCTTTGTAAGAGGACAGAGGGCCCCAGGCCTGGATCAAGGGCCATAAGTGTGCAGTCACCGTGACAGGAGCTGCCCCAGGACTTCGGGCGCTGCAGGACATCAGCACCTGCGGTGTTTGGCTGCCTACCCCTTCTCAGTACCAAGCGAAGGCGGAGGAAGAGCCGACCTCTTGGTTCAGCTCTCTAGGGCCTTGAAATGGGCAATAAGATGGTGGATGGTGAAGCCACCAAGGGTGCAGAGGGAGAGGCCCGGACATCTGTCTCCTCCCTTCAGTGCCATCGGCCTGGACACTAAGTCAACATTTTTATCTGATCCTTGTTGAATGTGAACATTCTTCTGGCAGAAGCAAACAAGGATGTGGAAGTTCAGGGTGACAACTGGCTTCAAACCGGGAGGAATCCTCCAGAGAAGCCCCACACAGGAGGTGCAGGCACAGCCTCTCCAGTCATGCCTCTCTGTTCACACCCTAGCAAGAGTCGAAGGGCCATTAAAACAACCTGACCATTGAACCAGCATGACCATTGAACAATCTGATGCCTGTGTTTGAAGATTTGGCATACAGGACACGGAACTTTGTGCCACCTGGGACCCTCTTGACAAACTTGTGGATGAGAGAAGCAGCTGGGCACAGCAGCCCAGAGGGTGCCTCCACAGGACTCACTGCACTGGGCTGTCCACCTGCTCTGTGGACTGAGGCTTCTCTGCACCCACAACCCAGCACCTGCCAGAAGTCCACTCCCAAGTGCTAGACTCTTTGGGATGAGATGGTCACAGATTGTATAGTCAGTCCAGGGGCATGTGACAGTAAGACAGCCCCAGACCCACTGACTTAAAACACAGAGAGTTTATGCCATGATAGTGGGGCATGGTGATGCACACCTGTAATCCCAGCAACTCTGAAGGCTGAGGCAGGAGGATCGTGAGTTTAAAGCCAGCCTCAGCAAAAGTGAGGTGCTAAGCAACTTAATGAGACCCTGTCTCTAAATAAAATACAAAATAGGGCTGGGGATGTGGCTCAGTGGATGAGTGCCCCTGAGTTCAATCCCTGGTACCCACCTCGAAAAACGAATTTGTGCCATAAGAACAGAGAGAGGAGCCGGGCGTGGTGGTGCACGCCTATAATCCCAGCACTTTGGGAGGCTGAGACAGGAGAATCGCAAGTTCAAAGCCAGCCTCAGCAACGGCGAGGTGCTAAGCAACTCAGTGAGACCCTGTCTCTAGATAAAACACAAAATAGGGCTGGGGCTCAGTGGTCGAGTGCCCCTGAGTTCAATCCCCAGTACCAAAAAAAAAAAAAAAAAAAAACAGAGAGAGGAAGCAGGCAACATCTGAGATACTGTGTCACCAAGTCTGAAGGAAGAGAGATAGCTGGGAGTGTCTTGCTTGGTCATCAACCTGCCTGTGGCCCTGACACTTCTTAGGAGCCTGAAGGAATCGCTGTGTGCTGCACAGATAGACTACCCCTGTGCTGGCAAATGTGACCAGCGCTATGGCAGTATGTGGGAGACTTCTGATATGTAGAAGAGCCACCAAAGGGGCTCTTCTTGACCTTGCCTGGGCGGAGGATAAGCTGCCCATTAGGGGCCCCTTGGGCTGGGCAGAGGCACAGAGCATCCAGGGGCACTACCCCCACAACAAACATGACCTCTCTGGTACTTGCAGGATCACCCGGAAAGTGCCCCATGAACTGCTGCCACTGGCCTGAGTCTGGCTGAACTGTAAAGGGTGAGCATGGGGAGGTGAGCCGAGTCTCACTGGGTCTTAGCCAGGCCCCCTTTAGCTCTTCCCTCCCCATTTTCCTGGCTGGAAGCCACCCTTGACCTTGCATGGTCAGAAGCTAACTGACAACCACCAGATCAAGTTGCCTTGAAGACGAGAGTCCAGCTCAAGGGGTTGCCTGAACTCCCTCACCCACTGTGGTGGAGCAAGTGGCCAGTGTGCTCCCAGTCTGTCTTCTTGCTGTGTGTCCAACACCCAACCCCAGGCCTCCCAGGCCCGGCCACAGCCCACTCCTGGCCCCAGCATGCCCCTGACCTGATGGTGACTCCTAGTGCTTTCTTTTTTTCTCTCTCTTAATTTTTTTTTATTTATACATGGACACAGTGTCTTTTTGGTTTTTACTTATTTTTATGTGGTACTGAGGATCGAACCCTCACACGTGCAAGGCAAGCGCTCTGCCACTGAGCCACAGCCTCTGCCCCTCCGAGTGCTTTCTTGATCTTAGTGAATGGTGTGACTTCTTTTTTTTTTTCGAACCGGGGATTGAACTCAGGGGTACTCGAGGACCACTGAGCCACATCCCCAGCCCTATTTTGTGTTTTATTTAGGGGCAGGGTCTCACTGAGTTGCTTAGTGCCTCGTCGTTGCTGAGGCTGGCTTTGAATTCGCGATCCTCCTGTCTCAGCCTCCCAAGGTGCTGGTATTACAGGTGTGACCACCACGCCCGGCTGAATGGTGTCACTTCTCCCCCAGCAGCTTGCCAACCCTTTGGTTGTGGGCATCAAAGTTATAATTCTGCACTAGGATCCAGGTCATTTTTGCCTGGGACGGAACCTGACCTCAGGAACCACGGCAGTGTCTTCTTTCTCCCTCCACTACTACAAGGGACACAAGAGCAGCCTGCAGCTAGAGCAGTCCCACACAGATCAACCTGAAAAGTTGGCATGCCCCCAGATACTGCAGGGGGTGCTCAGCAGGTGCTGCCCCACACATGGTTGGGGGCCTCCTATTTCTGGGCCATGTTCTGTAGGCCCTGGATCATCTTGCAGTATCCTGTGGTTCTCTCAGTGATGGGCAGATGGCTACCCTGGGGACCTCCAGACTGTGCAGAGGGTCTCAGCCTGGGGTGGGCCTGCTTGCAAACTCCAGGGCAGAATCACTCATTCACACTTCCTCGTGACAGGAGAGGTCTCCAGAACCTTTGGAGGGTCTCTATTGCCAGCAGCAAGGAGCTAAACCCTCTTGTCTGGTCTTCAAAGCTTTCTGCTGACTGATGTCTTAGCCCCTGTCCCCAGTTACCACTCTTATTCCCGTCCAGTCTGTTGTTTGAACCATAGCCAGAGTTTGTAAAAAGGGCCACCTCACCTTTCCCTGCTGCTCTCTTGCTGATCTTGCAGAAAGATCCTGTGCCCCAAGACCCCGAAGTCATCCCACTCACCCACTGCAGAACCAAGGCCTGGGTGCCCATCGGTCTTGCTCACACCCCAAGTACAGCCACTACGTGGAGACGGCAAAATGTGAGGTAGCAGGATCCTTGTGGGGATCATCAAGGGAGGCCTGCCTCTGCCTCAAGCTGGTGTCTCAAGCAGTTCCCAGGTCAGGCTGGGTGCTGTGGTCTGAGTGTGTCTCCCTCATTTCAAGTACTGGGAACAATGCCCAGTGCAGCATAGCTGCGAGGTGGGCCCTTCAAAAAGTGCTCAGGTCAGGAGGGTGCTGGGCTCAAAAGTAGACATAGGAGTGGCTCCTGCTACAAGGGTATGCTTAGGTCCCTCACGCTCTCACACGTGCTCCTTTGGCCTTCTACCTTCCACCGTGGGAGGACAGAAGGCCCTGGCCTGATGCAGGCCCCTTGACCTTGGGCTTCTTAGCCTCCAGAAGGATAAGAAATAAATCTCTGCTCATTGGCATCCCTGACCCTGCAGTATTGGGGATGAAACCGAGTCTTGCGCATGCTAGGCAAGCACTCTGTCCCCAGCTCTGCTCCTTATGAATTACCCAGTCTCTTCCAACAGCAAAAAAATGGATTTGCACTGGTGGCCTTTTTTTTTTTTTTTTTTTTTTGGTACTGGGGATTGAACTCAGGGGCACTCGACCACTGAGCTACATCCCCAGCCCTATTTTGTGTTTTATGTAGAGACAGGGTCTCACTGAGTTGCTTAGCGCCTCGCCGTTGCTGAGGCTGGCTTTGAACTCACGATTCTCCTGTTTCAGCCTCCCTAAGTGCTGGGATTACAAGCATGAGCCACCGCGCCCGGCTACTGGTGACCTTTTGAGACAGGCAGTGCTTATACCCACTGGAGCCCAAGCCCTAGCATCTGCCCTGTTCCTGATGTGACTAGCCCTGGGCTTACTGAGGAACTCTGTGGCTGGCCCTGGTCCTGGGCTTCATGGGACACCCTGGAGGTGGGGATTAAAGGCCTGGTGGCTGCTGTTATTTTCCTGAGGACTCTGCTCCAAGTTCAGGGTGCTCCTGGTGGCAACTGGGAGATGCTGTGCATGGGAGGGAGGTATGGAGAGCAGGCTGGAGGCCGGGGAATTGGGGGGGGGGCAGGAAATGGGCAAGAAGCCCCAGGAGGTGGTATAGAGCTGTAGACAGCCTGGGAAGCTTTAGGAGCCTGTGTCCATTGTCTGTGGGGGAACTCTAGGGACCTGCTCTTGCCTGGTGGGTAGGAAAGGTAGCCAGTCCAGGAAATTTCCTGGAGCTTGAGGAGGGTCCATATAGGCTTGAAGTAGTGGGCCTGAGATCTGGGGTGTTGTTTTCCCCTGCCCCTAGGGAGCCCCTGAGAGAAACCTCTGGGAGACCATTTCTGGCTGGATTCTCTCCCCTTTTACTTGCAGGGTTTAGGCTGGGCCCCCAGGGGTAGCATGAGCTAATAGGGGCCCTGTCCTTGTCAAAGGTGGGAGTGAAGACGGATAAGTCAACCCACACAAGTGAACACAACTGCCAGTTGGACAGAGGCTGTTAGGGGGATCCACAAGGGCTGCTGTTGACAGCTTCTGGCAGCTTCCAGGAGACTCTTTTTCTAAGGTCGCAAGGACAAAGAGTGGCCTTAGCCAGAGGGAGAGGGGCTAGGGTAAAGGCCCATGTGATATGTGGGGGTGTCCCAGGAGTAAGAGATGGCGTGTGCATGCTGAACAAAGCTAACACTCAGCCGCTGGCCAAGGGAGTGCTGGGATCACCCAGGGCTTAGGTGAGACAGAAACCCAAGGGACCCAAGGAAAGAAGTCCTTCCAGTTCTCGGAGCTCGGTGCCAACCCTGATGACTGACTGGGGAATGCAATCTGCAACCCACACAGAGGAAGGGAAGTTAAGTTCATGCCTAACCTTCCTAGAACCAGCCCAGCTCAGCTGAGGCCTGAGGCCAGGGCTGTGCTGTAGGGTCCCTGGGTGCACCATGCAAGGCCGCAGCTAATGGCCACGCAGGGCTAAAGTAGAAAAGCAGCTGCTCCGTACCTCAAGCCACGTTTCAAGCTCAGTGATGCCTGGGTTTGACAGCACAGCTGGACAGTCTGCCGGAGACCAGTGGTCTCAGCTGCGGCTGATTTTGCTCCCTGCCACAGGGAATGGCCCAGCCCCAAGTGTCAGTAAGGCCAAGACAAAGAGCTCCCCACCAGACCCAGCCCCCAGTGCAGCAATTCCTGGCCATGCAAAGGTGGCCTTGGTGGAATAGACTCCTGCTGTGGCTGGTTTACCTGGGTCAGGTGAGTATGGGTTCCCAAAGAGGTCAGGCAGTGGGGCAGGGAGTTCTACTGTGCCAGCCTGGACAGGGCAGAGGTGGCCCACTTGTGTGGACATTTGCGGCAGGGGCAGCACTCTCTGAATGGAGCTGGTTCGGGTCTGGCATTAGAGTCTGAGCTGGGACGCTCACTCCCATACTGGACACTTGGACCTGACTGGCCCTTGGGCAGGGTGCAGCTCCAGTCTTTTTGTGCAAAGGTGTCCCAGGGTTCCCTGGCCCAGGACTTCATTACCTGGCTCAGGAATATCCCTCCCTCTGCCTTGGCATTGTTAGAAGCCTGGCACGCCCCTTCAGCTCAGGTAGATCCCAGAGCCCTGGTGGGTGGCCTTCTCCAGGGAAGCTGGTATTAAGCGAGGTTCTTGGCACCTGCCTACTCTCTCTGCCAGGGTTGAGAACACAGTACAGTCAGTGTGCTCTCTCCTTTGGACAAGAAGAGCTCCACACTGGTGGGGCTGACGTGTCCTTTCTGCTGCCCTTGTCTGTGGCATGGACAGCAGCCCCTGGCAGGATGGCATTCTTTCCTGCAGGGCCTGAAGAGGGCCTGGACTGCCCCTTGCCAAAAGCCAGGGAGGTGCAGCAACCTCACATGGCAGCAAGAGGCTTCTCAGCTCTGTTTGCCTTGGGTCGGTGCAAGGATTCCATGGAGCGGAGGCACGCCAGGGCACAGCTACTCCCTGCACATGGGGACCCTGGAGTGGTGGTGACAGCTTGGGCTTGCAGGCCTGGGGTCTGGATGCTCCAGGTTTTGAGCTCATGAGGCTTGCTGTCCAGCCTTGTCCCGATCGCTGTCTGGAAACATCAGAGGCCTGACTGTCCAGGCAGTGGGAAGAGTGGCCACTGGTGCTGCCCTAGTCCTGAATAGGTAGCTCTCAGCCATCTACTTCTGCCCCAGCACTGGGGGTGTCCACCTGGGCAGGGTTCATAGGGTGAACCATGCCTGGGGCTGCCTCTCATCATGGTGCCTCCATGTCTAGAGCTGCCAGCTGTGCAGCTGTGGGCTCCCCTTCACCCACTACCCTCTCTCCAGCATTGCCTCTTGGACTTTCCCTCTGGGGCAAGTCCTGCCCTCCCTCCCTGGTGGACAGCCTGGCCCTAGGCACCAACCCAGGTGCAGAGACAGGGGCAGGCAGTGGGGTAAAGCCCACATGCTGGTGTTTTGCCGCCTTGGCCCAGCCTAAAGGAAGACAGGGTGGCCCCCAGATGTCCCCTCCCCACTCCCGCTATGGCTGCTGCTCTCAAGTAATAGAGTTAGTCAGGGCAAAGTTGGGAGGATCCTATCTGTCCCTGATCCCTGGGGGTTACGTTCCATTCATGACTGGCATGGAGCCAGCTGAGAGGCCCAGCCTGGGTCCCCCACGGGGTCTAGGTACCAGCCAGGCCAGCAGCAGAGCTCGTGTCTGGCACCTAAGCACTGGGCGTTGTGCTCAGGTGCCCCTTATCCCCGCTTCACTGCGTCCCAAGGCTGAGGACAGTGATTGCACAGCCAGCTACCTGCTAAGCTCCTCCCAGTCCCAGTGCCTGCCCTCGGCCTGTCCCTGTTACAGGCAAGCAGCAGTGAAGGGCAGCACGGGAGCTGCCCCAGTGCCTCTCTCTGAGACAGCAGGGTCTGCACAACCCAGACAATTTTGGGCTCTGTGGAGTGGTCCCCGAGGGGGTGGCGGCTGGGGCCTCCGATGTACAGGAACCCCCACCTCTTCCAGGCAGGCCATCCCACTCAGCTCAGCTGACAGAGCTCTTGAGGCTGAGCCTAGTGACCAGGTAACACAAGTCCAGACCTGGCCAGCTCTGAGCATGTTCTCTGGAGGCCATGAGGTACGGTGTCCCGGGTGCAGGGGCAGCGCTGAGGGCAGTCCAGCAAGGCATGGCAGCACTCAGAAGCATTCACATGGGGCTCATAGCACCACCTGTGTGCAAGTGCAGGGATGGCCCTGCAGGTCCAGCACAGTCCGTGACGCACAGGTGCTTAACAAGGGACAGCTGTCATGATTGTTAGAAACGGTCACCCAGAAAGGGGTGGTATGGAAAGGAAGCTGACCAGCTCATCCTCAGTCTAGCACCAGCTCCAGAAATGAAATTCAATTCAGAACATGCCAAAGAAATATGGAGAGAGAAAGAAATCAAGGAGGGTAGAAGTTGCCAGGGTGGCAGTGCATCCCATAATCCAACCACTCGGGAAGCTGAGGCAGTAGGATCCTAAGTTTGAGGTCAGCCTGGGCAACGCAGCAAAACTCTGCCTCAAAATAAAACACAAAAAGGTTTGGGGATGTAGTTCAGTGATAGAGCCACTGGGTTCAATCCCAGTACCAAAGATTAAAAATTTAAAAAAAAAGAAGAAAGGAAATAATTACAGATGCAATAATTACAGATACAATGCAGGTTTGTTTTTTTTTAAGAGTGTAGAATTAGGAACACCAATGCACCGATGAAACTGAAAAACTAAACCAGTAGGTGAATTCCTGGAGAACTACAGCTGACAAACTAAGAATAAAAGGAAGTGGAGACCAGAACAGACTAAAGCAGGAGTCATCTCCACCTGGAGCTCCACACAGCTTCCAGGGACCAGCAAGTGCTTGCTGTGGACAGAATGTTTCAGAAAGTGAAAAGGAGAGGGAGTGTTCAGCTCACCTGATGAAGTTGGGGCTATGCGATGCCACACCCGACAAGGTCCACAGAAGGAAGAACGAGGGGCCAGTTTCACTAGAGACCTGGACGCAGAACACTGAAATAAAACATTAGAAAACTGGACCCAGTCGCATCTAAGAAACAGACCTCATGGTCCAGGTTTCTCTGTTTGAATATCAGCAATTTACCCATGACCAGACTAAGGAGGAAAAGCCTATGATTAACTCACTAGACACAGAATAGCATTTGATAAATGTAATAGATTTTGTTCATTTTATGATTAAAAAGCTCTTATCATTGGGGCTGGGGTTGTGGCTCAGCAGTAGAGCACTTGCCTCGCATGTGTGAGGCACTGGGTTCGATTCTCAGCATAACATATAAATAACTAAAATAAAGATCCATTGACAACTAAAAAAATATTTAAAAAAAAGCTCTTAGCACACTAGAAATGAGTGGTTCCTAGAGGTCAGACACCCACATCTGCAGTGGCTAGGGATACAGTGGAGAATTTCTGGTGGCTGGGACCAGGACTGGCAGGATGCCCAGTGACACCCCTGGGTCAACATAGCCCCAGAGGCCACACAATCCAGCAATCCCACTCCTTGATATTTACCCAACCAAGTTGGAAACTTATGTCCACCTCAAACCCTTTGTGTGAATGTTGATAGCATCTTTATTCATAATTTTCCCTGGAAGTAAACAAGACACCCTGCAGGAAGTGAATGGTGAGCAAACCAGAGCATCACTCAGATGTGAGGAAAGGCCATGCCATCCAGCCACAGAGTTGTGGATAAATCACAGATGCCAAGTGCCCAGAGAAAGAAGCTAGTTTGGAAAGGTACGTACTGTGTGATCCCTTTATATGATGCTCTGAGATCAGGGGGCGGGGGAGCAGAAAAAAAAAGAAGCCCCCCCCCAAGACTGGATACAGAAGAGCGCCCACCCTGTCACCTGATCAGGTGACAAAAAAAAAAAAAAGAAAAAGAAAAGTTTCACTCTTTTTTTTTGGTACTGGGGATTGAACTCAGGGGCACTCGACCACTGAGCCACATCCCCAGCCCTATTTTGTGTTTTATGTAGAGACAGGGTCTCACTGAGTTGCTTAGCGCCTCGCTGCTGCTGAGGCTGGATTTGAACTCGTGATCCTTCTGTCTCAGCCTCCCAAAGTGCTGGGATTACAGGCCTGTGGCACTGCGCCCAGCAAAAGAGTGAAATTTAATGTATGCAAACCCAACCGTTTAGGAGTTGGGAGATCCCAAGATGGAACTCAGACTGGGATAAGAGAAGCTGGCTGCATTGCAAATGCAAAGAAGGCCTGGCTGAAGGAGGGACGCTGACCCAGTAACTTTGGAGGTGGGTGGAGTCTGTAAGACTAAAGGCAGAAGGAACTGCAGGCTGACACTCCTGAAGCCAGTGGGCATGCACAGTGAAGCCAACAGCCGGGTACAGGGATGGCAGGTGGGAGGAGCCAGGCTTCTCACAGTTGGAGTGGGAGCTTGCAGATAAACAAGGGAAATGGCTACAGTGCCCACGGGGGAGCTGATTAGGATCTGAGACATTGGTTCACCTCATGTCTGATGCAGATACCTACAGGTACACGTGTGCACATGTGCATATGAACATATGTGTACATGTGCACATTAGCACACAGCCCAGAAGTAATGTCACTCCACTAGCAACAGGTGTGCTTTGCACCAGGATTTTGGTTTCTAGGACCATTCTCTAACAAAAGGAACCACTGCTACTTGGGGCCATGGCTGATTCCAGCACTGGGACAGCAAATATACAAGATGATCCTGGAGCATCTTTTCTTTTTTAAATTAAAAAAAAATTTTTTTAGTTGTTGATGGACCTTTATTTTATGTATGTATTTACATGTGCTGCTGAGAATCGAACTCAGTGCCTCACTCATGCTAGGCAAGCGCTCTACCACTGAGCCACAACTCCAACCCCGCCCCCAGCACCTTGTAGTGCTAGTGTTATAGACCAAATTGTGTCCCCTCAAAAGTTATATGTTGAAGCCCTCACCCCAGTGGGACTGTACCTGGAAGCAAGGCCTTTCAGGAGGTAATCATGCTCAGTAAGGTCACAGGGAGGGACCCTGATCCCACAGGAGGATAGGAGGGGCATCCTTTAAGAAGAGGAAGAGGCCGCAGAAGTGCACACAGGAACGCCAGGTGAGACACGGAGAAGGTGCCACCTGCAAGCAGAGCAGGGAGGCCTTAGGACAAAATGGCACCACCTGTACCCTCCTCTCGGAGGTCCAGCTCCAGGACAGAGTAATAAGCATCTGTTCTATAAACCACCTATCTGTGGTGTGTAGTGATGGCTGCCAGAGCAGCCCAACACAGCTAGAAAGTGAAGAGCCTGAAAACCATGTGAAGCCAGGAGCCTGCCCGACAGGTTAGGTTAGAGGGGCACAGGCAGAAGGGGCTCCTGGTGGCTGCAGCTGGGATAACAGATAATGGGGTGCTGCATCATCACCAAAGTGTAAAATGCATACACTGACCCCACACTCATACAGGAGAAGATCAGACCTCCCACGCAAAGGGTCTCACCTAACTTACATCATGCTATGCCATCAGCTCCCTGGTCCTTCGGTTTGGACTGTGCATAGTGACTTCCTTCCAAAAAGAGTACAGTATGAGAAGTGGGGGGAAAGGAATCCTTTATTGGAGCACTGTCCCTTGAAACGAGGAGCTGGGAAGGGCACTTTGTCTCTGTGATCTTCCTTCCCCAACACCCCAAACCCCAGTCTAAACAGGAGGGAAACATCAGGTAAATCCCTGCAGAGGGACAATGTGAAAAGCACCAGTGCTCCTGACTGTGAAGACCAGAACAACAGGTCTAAGAAAAACCCAGCCATGAAGAGCTGAGACAGGACAAATAAATGTCACATGGGATCTTGGATAGGATCCTGAACAGAAAAACATCTTGGGGAACTTGAATGAAGTGTAAAGCTTTAACGATGCATACCAACACCGGCCCCAATGGAAGATGTAACAGAAGGGAAACTGGGTGTGTGGTACATGGGAACTCTGTGCTACCTTCACGGCTGATCTGAAAACCTAAATTCATTCTAAAATAAAAATGTTACCTAAAAATGCTTAAAAATCGCTTTAGTTTTCTGATTATTCCCACAATAAGCTAAGGGTCTTCCCTGTTACTCTCAGCTTGCTAATAACAATGAGTCTTTAAATCTATCATCTCTTGAGATAATAAAATACAAGCACACAAAACACATCAGAAGGGTTGCCTGTGGGTCAGGAGAATGAAAGCAAGGAATGATCCAGTGGAGTGTTAAGAGACGGAATCACAGAGGACTTTGCACATCCCATGACCCAGGGACTGCCTGAAGCAGGTCCATCAAAGAAAGAAGGAAGCCAGGCAAGGAGGAGCATACCTATGGTCCCAGTACCCAGGAGCCGAGGCAGGAGGATTGAGAGTTCAAGATCAGCAAGGGCAGCAGGGCGTGGTGGCGCGCGCCTCTAATCCCAGCACTTTGGGAGGCTGAGACAGGAGACTCGTGAGTTCAAAGCCAGCCTCAGCAATGGCGAGGTGCTACGCAACTCAGTGAGACCCTGTCTCTACATAAAACACAAAACAGGGCTGGGGATGTGGCTCAGTAGTCGAGTGTCCGAGTTCAATCCCCAGTAACAAAAAAAAAAGGGCTGGGGATGTAGCTCAATGGTAGAGCACTTGCCTAGCTTATACAAGGCCCCGAGTCTAAATCCTCAGTACTGCAAAAACAAAACAGAATACAAACAAAAGAAAATTGGTTATAAGATTGGAAGGCTGCAAGCCAGGCGCGGTGGCTCAAGCCTGTAATCCCAGCACTTAGGGAGGCTGAGACAGGAGAATCGAGAGTTCAAAGCCAGCCTCAGCAATGGCGAGGCTCTAAGCAACTCGGTGAGACCCTGTCTCTACATAAAACACAAAATAGGGCTGGGGATGTGGCTCAGTGGTCGAGTGCCCCTGAGTTCAATCCCCAATACCAAAAAAAAAAAAAAAGATTGGAAGGCTGCAGAGCCTCACTGCCTTTCTGGAAAGCATCTTTTTTTTTTTTAATTTTTTTTTAGTTGTTGATTGACCTTTATTTATTATTTATATGTGGTGCTGAGGATTGAACCCAGTGCCTCCCACATGAGAGGCAAGCGCTCTACCACTGAGCCACAATCCCAGCCCCTGGAAAGCATCTTTTGACCTGGCAGGGAGAAGAAGCCTGGCCACTCTGAAGCACCAGCCACATGATAACCACTGTGAGATTATGGGAGGTGATAAAAAAAATAGAAATTAAATGTCATGATTTAAGAAACATACAAATATAACTTTTTTAACATGGGCAGAGAACTAGTAAGTATGGAAAGAAGAAAAATTTGGACAATAATACACTCATGAAAGATCTGGGCACGTTAGGCCTAAAATCATCCCTACTAACTCTCCCTCTCCTGGCATCACACCCTGAGTCCAGAAACTACACAGGGCTATGCCACAGGGAGTCCCTGAGGAACCACGCCGAGTCAGGGATGGGATGGGATGTGCCTGCCTCTTGGAAATCTGGAGGTGGTAGTGATGGTGTGTTAAGATGTCCATGGGCTCTGATCACCTCCTAGGTGAGTGTGCTCCAATACCCGCCTCAGAGTGGCCAGAGTTAAAAAATAAAAGTATAGATAAATTTGTGCTTCAGATAAGCAAAAGGTGATTTTTCCACATTTTAATTGGTACATTATAGTTGTACACAATGGTGGGATGTTCCGAGTTCACACATGTACACAATATGACAATATCTTTTGACCAGTATCACTCCCCCTCCCTGAATTCCACCCCTTGGTCCCTGCCCTCTCCTGATCTCCCTTTGATTTTCAAGAGATCCACCCTACCTTCCTTTGCCCTTTTCCTCTCTGGCTCTGCACATGTGAAAACATTCAACCCTGACTCACTTTGCTTAACATGATGGTCTCTAGTCCTATCCATTTTCCTGCAATTTTTCTTTATGGTTGAATATAACTCCAAAATATACATTTTATTTATCCATTTATCACTGATGGACACCTAGGCTGGGTCCATAGTTTGGCTGTTGTGAATCTCACTGCTACAAACACAGGTATGCATGTACCACTGTAGTATGGTGACTTTAATTCTTTGGGATAAATACTGAGGAGTGGTATAACTGGGTCATACGGTGGTTCCATGGCTAGTCTTTTGAGAAACCTCCATGCTGAATTCCATAGTGGTTGTAGTAATTTACAGTCCCACCAATAGTGTTAAAATTGTCCCTTTTTCTCCACATACACTCCAGCATTTATTATTTGTATTCTTGATGACTGTCACTGACTGGAGTGAGATGAAATCTGTGTAGTTTTGATTTGCATTTCCCTAATTGCTAATGCTGTTGAACATCATTATATTTGTTGACCACTCCTATTGCTTTATTTTTTAATATTTTTTAAGTTGTAGATGGACACAATATCTTTATTTATTTGTTTTTATGTGGTGCTGAGGATCGAACCCAGTGCCTCACGCATGCAAGGCAAGCGCTTTACCACTGAGCTACAATCCCAGCCCCACTCCTGTTTCTTTTAAGAAGAGTCTGTTTAGTTCATTTGTCCATTTATTAACTGGGTCATTTGCTTTTTTGGTGCTACATTTTGAGTTCTTTATATATTCTATAAATCAATCCTCTGTCAGAAGAGTAGCTAGCAAAGATTTCCTCCCATTCTCTGGTTTCCTCTTCACATTCCTAATTGCTTTCTTTGCTGTGCAGAAGCTTTCTAATTTGATGCCATCCCATTTATTAATTCTTGGCATTGTTTCCTAAGCTTTAGGGTCCTTACTAAGAAAGTCATAAGCAACAGATAATTTTTTAAAAATTAATAATTTTTTAAAAATATGTTTTTAGTTGTAGGACACAATATCTTTATTTTTATTTATTTTTATGTGGTGCTGAGGATCAAACCCAGTACCTCAGGCATGCAAGGCAAACGCCACGCATGCAAGGCAAACGCTCTACCACTGAGCTACAATCCCAGTCACAGCAACAGATAATTTTTAAGAATAAGAATGTCCCATGAGGGGGCTGGGATTGTGGCTCAGTGGTAGAGCGCTTGCCTTGCATGCGTGAGGCCCTGGGTTCGATCCTCAGCACCACATACAAAGCAATAAAATAAAGTCATCATGTCCATCTAAAAAAAAAAAAAAAAAAGAATGTCCCATGAGATATTAGGTAGACCTGTAGGGACAGACAGTAGATTCCTAGGGATATTAGGTAGACCTGTAGGGACAGACAGTAGATTCCTAGGGCTGGGGGAGGAACAGGGGGGAGTGACTGCTAATGGGTATGGGGTTCTTTCTGGGGCATGAAAAAGTAAAATCGGCTATCAGGAATACCTGCACGACTCCGCATGTGCTGACAACACCGAATTGGGACATTAACTGTGCCTTGTAGCAAGTGCACTGCAGCTCAACGAGTCTAACGTTCCTCAAGAGCTCAGCGGTCTATGCGGCCACGCTCTCTGCCCTCCCGTCCTAGGCACCTGCAGGGACTGTGCCTGGGCTTCTCGTTACCTGACGGTGTCCTCAGCCGACTGCTCAGGCCCACAGTGACGGGCTCTTCCTAACTTGCAACTAGCGCACAGGATACTGTCTGTCACCTGCCACGCGACGCGCGTGCCCTATCCAAGTCAGGACCCTAGACCCACCGGCGACGAGAACCGCCGGCGCCCTGGGGACACCGGGGCTGGCCGTCAGGCGCACCGCGGCTCCCGCGCGCCGGGACCTCTGACTGGGCGAGGGTCTCCGGGGACACCGGCTCGCACTCAGCAGTCTGCAGGGGAAGCGAAAATCGCGGAAGCTCAGCAGACCCTGGGCCCACACTAACTATTCACAGCTGAGCTCATTGGTCCATGGGGGTCACGTGCCTGCCCTGGCCCAACCACCAAGACCAGAGCCTGGCGTTCTGTTATTGGCCAGGCTTGCGTCATGTGCCCAGGGAGACCGCGCCAGTCCTGGCTACGGCTGCCCAGGAGGGCCATGCCGCGAGCCTTCGCGGGTCTGGAGGCAGTGTCTCTGCCAACCGAGGCAGCCCGCCCACGGAGACCAGTGGGGGCCGTGACCTGAGGCCCGCGTATTGTGCGGCCATTGGCGCCCGGCCCTGGCCCTGCCCGCCGCCGGAACCCTCGGGGCAGCGCGCGCCGACCCTCGGCGCCTGGCTGCGACGTGCTGGCGGGCGGAGCCCCAGGCGGCGGCGCGGCGGCGCGGGCGTGCGGTCGCGGAGTCCGTGGGTGCGAGGTGAGGTGGCCGCGTCTCGACCGCACCTCGCCGAGCCCGCGCGCCGGGAACGTGGCCGTGCCCTGGTCTCCGTCTTCCCGCCCGCGGAGCTCGCGGCCAGGGCCGCAGTGCGTGCCCGGGGGACGGCGTCTTTCTGAGGCTCGCCCGTGTCGCTCCCTGCGTCAGCCGTCGGCTAGTGCGTCACCCCGGGTCGCTCAGCGTCACGGCTGTCTCCCCGACCCTGCTCGCCGTGACCGCGAGGGTAAGAATCGGGGGCGCGTTCCCTCCCCGAAGGCTGACGCCGGCGTGGGGCGGGCCGCCCGCGGGCTGCTGCTGGCGGAGCGCAGCCGAGACCGAGTCCTGCCTTTGCCGCCCCTGGTGGCAAAGAAGGGTGACAGCGGGAGAATTGGAGAGAGCCCGGGCCGCCTTCGGATGAGCACCTCGGATGACCATCGCGGAGTGAGGGGCTCATTTCTCACCCCTCGCTCAGTCGCCGGAAGGACATCATCAGGTAGTATTTTCGGACCAGCACCTGGGCCATCTCACGTGGGCTCAGTATGCCTTCATCTTTTATGACATCCACACTTCCAGACCTGTGGATGCAAATACAAAGAGGTTTTCTGTTTAAATTCTTATTAAAAGTCCTAATAAAGGTTTTAACTATGTTTCTAATTTTACTTTTTTGAATGATTCATAAGCTGACTTTTGAATAACTTAAATAACTACAACAACAATAATTAAAGACAGGGCGCTGCTGTTGGTTTCCTGGCACACAGGTGAGGACTTCTCTCAAGGCCAGGTGCAATGCTGGGCTCAGAGTGCCTGGCCCTCTGGTCCCTCCACAGGAGTCCTGGGCAGAAGCCCTCACTGAGGCCAGAGGGGTGTGGGTGGAGGAGAGGCACGGCTGGGAGGGCCAAGGCTGGGCAGCTGTGCAGGGCTGGTGCAGGCTGGCCTCATGGGAGGGTTTGTGGGGAGGGCAGGCTGGCCTGGGCCTGAGCTCCTTCCCAGAACTTCTGTGTTGCTGGGACTTGTACCTCCTGCCAGCAGAAGTGGACCTCTTCAGAAGTGGTTGCTGGGGCTGGGGCTGTGGCTCAGTGGTAGAGCGCTTGCCTAGCATGTGTGAGGCACTGGGTTCGAGCCTCAGCACCACATATAAATAATAAATGAATAAAATAAAGATCCATCAACAACTAAAAAAAATTAAAAAAAAAAAAGAAGTGGTTGCATTGAGACATCATGCTGTGTCACCTAGGATGTTTATGTGGTAAGCAGGTTTCCACTAAATTCCTGACTCACCTCACCTCCATTACCAAGCCCAGGACTGCGTCAGTGTGGACTGTGGTAGCAGCTACCAGGAAGTTGTGGGCCAAGAGTGTTGACACCTCAGAGAAAGTGAACAATGCAAACGGCCCATTTGTAAGGAAATGGCAACACAAAACGCAGAGGGGGCTGGACTTTTACGGCAGCCCAGGCTGCAGGGGTCAGGGCCTCCTTTCCTCAGAACTGCCCAAACCTCTTCTTGCCCCCTGCAGGGCCATCTCTGGAGCTGGCTGTCCACCAGCAGGGGCAGCTTCCCAGAGGAGTCCTCTCCCAAGACAGAGCTGTGTCTGAGGCTCCTATAGGTGGTGGAAGCAGGGTGAGCTCTGCTGATGTGGCCAGGGCAGTGGGCAGAGTGCAGGGCCTGGGAACAGGGCCCAGCTCTGGCTGTAGCCTTGAGGCCAGTCCTGGAAAGGCCTGTGTCTCCCTTCCACAGGGTGAGGGGCCAGGGAGCCCCCCTACCTGTTGGAAAATTCTCAGCAGGTTTTTTGTTTTGTTTTGGTGGTGCCAAAGATCAAACCCACGACCTCGTGACACTAGACATGCACTACCACCGAACTACATCCATAGTCCCAGTCCTCATCACTTGTGACAAGCCTGAAAGCCCAGAAATTCAGTGACAAGTTATTCTGCCAACTAGCACCCCCAACGATGGGAAATCAGTCCAGCTCTCACCAGGTGGTTGACTGTGGATCTTGGAAATGCTATCTGGAAAGCAAGGGGTGAGCAGGACATGGTGACTGGGCTCTCAGGATTTGCTGTAGGGGACATGTAGGAGTTCCCAGGGAGCGGGGATTTGTACAGGGTCTTAGCCTCCTGTGATCATGGGCCTGGCAGAGTGGTCTCTGGAGACCGTGGTCTCCCATCTGATGTAGGAGCTGGGGTCACTGGATGGGCAGAGGGAGGGCAGGTGGAGGCAGGGCCACGTGGGCACCTGGGGCTCTGTGGCTCCAACTGAGAGGAGGAGGTTTCCCCGCCTGGTGCAGAGCCTGTCCACCTGCTGATCTCAGGACAGCAGCACAGGGCCTCCTCACTGGAGCCTGATCCAGACCAGGCTCAGTCCCCTGCCAAACCACCGAAATGCCTACAAGGAGGAACACCTAAAAGTAGCTAATGGAAATGGAAACCAACCTGGAAGTGGGTCTACAGGCCTTGGTGCACATTCAGACATCAGGGAGGGACAGGACTGGACGTCCCGCCGGCCCCTCCCTGCGGCCCTTTCTCTCCAGCCCGGTGCGGTCAGCAGGCAGGCTCCCCCACAGGCCTCTCTCCGTTGCCCCGGCGGGGCTGTGGAGGCCCGCTGGGCCCTGCCTCCTCACTTGGGCTCACACCTTCCCAGCCCTCCCTTCTTAGTGTGGGGCTGGTAGACCTGGGTCAGGACAGAGGCATGGCACCCTCCATGTTGCTGCCACCAAGACACCACCAGGGCAGCACCCAGGAGGCTTGCTCCTTTCTCCTAACAAGCAGCTGCCCCAGAGAAGGTCAGAGCTTGAGACCTCCCTTGCCAGCCTTGTCCCTCCACCAAGAGACGCCTGGTGTTTGACAGCAGCATCCCCTGCCCCGCTCTGCCACCAGAGGGCAGGCTCCCCTTCTCCGGAGCACCTGGCCTGTGCTCACTAAGGGTAGAGGGTGGTGCTGGGCTCCTGGCGTTCACAGGGCCTTGGGTGAGGCCACACGGTGAAAGACTGTCCAGGAACTTGTCACCAGAGGGCAGTAGAGGGCTTAGAGACAGGGCTGTCCCCAGGGTCAGGGTAGGCCAGGGCTGGCCCAAAGGGTCCAGCACAGGGGGAGGAGGGGCTGCAGGCAGGTCCTGGCGTGGGCCAGCTGTGGAGGCAGGGTGTGTCGATCCTTCCCATGTCTACCCTAGGGCAGGGGAAGCTTCAGGCGCCATAAAGCTGGCTCTGCCTGACAAGGAGGTTCTGGGGGCCATGAGAGGAGGCCAGGCTGAGACGGGCAGAGCCTGCAGAAGTGGCCAGGACAGGTGGGCTGGGCAGGAGAGGGCATGAAGGAAGCCACATGTGTGCAGAGCGGGTAGGTGGCATCACGGGGAGGGCCCAGGGCCGGCTCTCCAGGGGAAGAGGGAGAAGGTCTTTCATGGGTGGTGGTGGATAGAAACAACGTCCAGAATGGCAGCGTGGCTGGGGGAAGGGGCTTCCAGTCTTGGACATGGCACTGGAACTGAGAAAAGGGTCTGGGCAAGGGTCCGGGATCCTGGAGAGCTGACCCCACGAACACATGGTACCCTGGGAGGAGGTTGAGGGGGAGGACCACCTCTAAGCACCTGTCCTTGCAACTGCTGTGGGAAAATGTGACTGGCCATGTCACAGGGGCCACCTGCTTGGTGACCAAGACCAGAGGGAGGATGAGTCCCTGGGGTTGTAGTAGCTGCAGGACCACAGCCAACTGCCAGGGTTGACCACTACTCGCTAGCCCCACAGCCACCCCAGGACAGAGAGCAGCAGCCTCTTAGCCTGGACTCGGCCTGGTCTCTTGTGAGGCCCCTGGAATGAAAGGCAGAGTGGCCTTGGAGCCACAGTGGCTGGGGAGTGTCTGAGGTCCATGGTACTCTGGGTGAGGAGGGCTGTGCTCAGGCTGATGGGGGCGGGCTGGGATTCGCAAGGTGAAGGTCCTCTCTCAGCAAGTGCTGTGTGTGACCTCCTGCCTCGGCACTGTGCAGTGCTTGGTGAGAATGTGGGTTTCCTCAGCCCTGCACCTGTGCCGCAGCTCTGCCCCCAGGGCCTCTCTCTGGATGTCATGTGACTTGTGCCCCCATGATGGGGGCCATGTTGAGGGGGCCAGCCCAAGTCCAAAGCAAGAGGAAAGGGGGGAGGGGGCTTAGCTTCCCCAGAGGCCTCTTGAAGGGATGTGGGGGCCTCCATGGGGCCTGACTGGTGTCACTCTTGGCACCCTCTGCCTCCTAGGCTGGGTCCTGGCGTGAACGTGGGGAGTCCAGGGGGCTCCTTTGCATTGCATCCCCGCAGAACAGGCAGGGGCCTGAGCCTTGCTATCGGCTCTGCTCTGCTGAGAGCCGCCTGGCCTGCAGGAGGTGCTCAAGCCAGGGCAGCTTCACGAAGAGTCGTGGGGGACACAGGCGGCCTCCTCACAGGGCCTGATGGAGGCAGTGCTGGGCAGAGGGTGAAGTGTCTGCCTGGGTGTCTGGAACCTCTCTAAGCAGGACAGACCCTCCTGGGGACTGACAGTGGAGGTGGGCCCTCGGCCCCTCTCACAAGGACCCAAGTGAGGACACGGTGCACAGGCCCCAAGGACAACACGGGGCCGTCTGCAAGTCTGCAGTCTGGGCCTCTGTGGGGACTGGCTTCCCTCCAGGTAGGGACCACAGCCCTGGCAGTGGGGCTGGTGCCCACCTGGTCATTTTCTGGGCCCCCAGGCCATCACTGGCTTACAGGTGTGGTAGGTGGTCTGATCTCTGGGGCCTCTTACTGCTCTTCCCAACTCTCTTGTCTTCCAAGAGGGGCTGGCCCAGGGGCTTGCAGGGGGCTTCCACAAGATGTGGTGTGGTGGCATAGCTGCTCAGGCCCTCAGGACATGTGAGGTGTGGGCAGGCAGGTGCCAGGCCAAGGCCTTCAGAAGGGGCATCAGCTCAGCTCCTCAGGCTTGGACTTTACAGACCAGGAAACATGAACCTGGGACCTGCAGGTGGAGGGATTCACACCCAAGTTCCCTCAAAACACGGCATCACACTGACGTTTCCAGGGGGACATGGAGGACCGGCCTGGGTCTCGGGCAGTCAGTACCAGGTGACCACACTCATCTGTGGTGGCCTCAAAACCTGCTTCTGCCTCCTGAGAGGGTTTCAGTGGCCTGCAAGGCAGGGACTGGGGAGGCAAGGCATGCCTGTCTTCCCCGGGAACATAATCACCTCCTTGGTGGCTGGTCCCTCCCAGAGGAAGCTCTCCTTCCCAAGTCACACCACGGGTGGGACCCGGTGGCCTTGGGTAGCTGGGCGTGCTCTGGGCCTCATTCTCCAGGCCTTGAGGTGGTGAGGCTCAGGGGACTGCGAAGAAGGTGTCCCCCATGGGGTGGGGTCTCCCAGGCCGCAGGGCACCTGGGGAGGCCCCAGCCCAGGAGGGGGTGGGGCTTGAGACTTGCTGCTGGAACCCAGTTGCAGAAGATAGAGCAAACCTCCAGGAGGCAGGATGAGGCCTTCAGCCTACCTGAGAAACAGGAAGTTCAGCTTCAGCAGTGAGGCCTCCGGGCTGCACCAGGCCCTGGCCCTGTGCTTGACCTTCAGGTTGTGGTTGTGGGTCTGGGCTGGCTCCTTGTGGGGAGAGGGCTCAGCCCGATGGCATTCTCTCACAGGGTCACCGCTGGTCTGGCACCCCTACCTTCTGCTCGGCCTCTGGGAGCTCTTTCTCAAATCCCACAGCAGGCCACCTGTGGGTGAGGAAGAGTGGTGCTGTTCACAGTGTGGCTGTCATAGCCTCTGGCTTGTGACATGCTCACAGGACCCCCGGGCTTGGGGTACCTAGACCCCAGTGCCTAGCCAGGCGACTGCTGAGGCTGCCTAGGCCCTTGCTGGTGTCTTACAAGAGCCCCACTCCCTTGTGTTCTGGTGTCTTTCTCTGTGGTGTATCGTGAGCTTTGATCTTGAACCCAGGAAGCCCCCAGACTGCACTGTGGAGCCTTAAGCACTGACTAGGTACAGGCTGCAACTCCCAGACAAGGCGAGGGGCCTCTGTGTGGCCTCAGGGTGTGGGCGCCTGAAACAAACGGCTGAGTGCAGAAGCATTTGTTGTGCAACCCTGGCCTTCCTGGTCCCATGTCCTGTTTGGGGGCACTCCCCTCCTCACCCTGCTGTAGGTATGTGCAGTGGACAGACCCCCTTCCACACATACCTCCTGGGGTGGGGCAGGGTGTTCTGAAAAGCTGCCCCAGGATCTGGTGGAAGGACCTACTTCTTGCTGGGAGTGGCTGGAGTCTCCCAAAGGGGCCCTCCTCCTGGTTATCATTGGGGAGGGGATCTCGGCGGCCTTGGACAACAGGCATCCTCTGGACTATGCTGTCCTGGCCTGAGCCACCTCTCTGGCTTGGGGCGTCAGTCCCCCCACCCTGGGTCCTTGTGAGGACTGAGTGCTTAGTAACAGGTGGAACTCCTGGAGAGTTTGAGGGGGAGGTGCCTGAGGAACGGTGGGGCCTTGGGCCCAGGGGTGTCATCCAAGTGGTGGAGCCCCTTCCCATGGCCTGGAAACCCAGGGAGGCTTGGGGAGGCCCTGGAAACTGCCTATCAAAAGCAGAGCACGGGGGCTGGGGCTGGGGCTCAGTGGTAAAGCGCTTACCTCACATGCGTGAGTCACTGCGTTCGATCCTCAGCACCACATAAAAATAAATAAAATAACGATATTGTGTCCATCTACAACTAAATAAAATAAAATAAAATCAAAAAGCAGAGCATGGTCTCCGGTCAGGCAGGCCCACTCCCTGCTGTCCCTGACCACTGAGGTCCAGGAGCAAGGCTAAGAGGATTAGAGGGCTTGGGAGGCCTGCCTGGGAGGCCTGCGGCTGAGATTCCCGGGCCTTTCCCTCCAAGCTGCTGGGCTCCGGGCTCTGAGCTTGGCTTACTCAGGTGGGAGCCTGGTGGGAGGCTGTCCCTGCCAACGCTGTTAGCAGAACTGAACTCTGCTGCCCGCTGCTCGAAGGCCAGTATTCAGGAGACCCGTGTGGGTTGAGTGGAGGTGAGGTGCTCAGGGCAGGCAGTCTGAGGAGAGAGGCAGGGTTGCTTTGCCTCAAAGTCCATCTCCAGGGGCTCAGGGCTCAGGGCTTTTATGGGGAAGGAAAGCCGGGGCAGAGCCGAGGGCCATGCTGAGCTGGGCAGGGTCTTCTCCATCAGGCCTGCATCTCTCTTTTGCTCTTGTTATGCCCAGATCATGGAGTCCCCAAGGACCACCAGGGAGACCAAGGCACGTATGTAAAAGCAAAGAGCCTTTATTCGGGCTTAAGCTCGGTCTCTCAGACTTCACCGACGCAGGGGGTCAGTGCAGAGAGCCCTGAACAATGGCTGAGCAGGTTTTCATAGGGGGAGGGGACAGGGGGTGGTAGTGGACATGACTATGCATCCCATCATTACACAAACACCAATTACAATCATACAGCATCTATGGTGACAATAGTGACCATTCAGAGTTTGAGGGGTGTCTGTAACATTTGGCGGGACCCAATCATGGCTTTTGGGAATTTTTTGAAAGTGACCAACTACAAGGTGAGTTTAAGTGACCCACGTGGGGTTTAGGCAGACTCAGACCTCAGACCTCAGGAATGCCAGGTATGTGATTTTTAACCTCTTTGATTGTCTGCTCTGAGGGTGGTCCCAGAGTGGCTTCAGCCTTGAGCAATGTGTCTTTTCCCAGAACCAAAACTCAGGCCTACTAGTTTTTCTGGAGGGTCCAAAGCCTGTCATGGGGTTCATTTTAGCTCGAGTCTTTCCCTCTCCTGGTGGTGGTGGACCTGGACTGCCTGGGCCAGCTCCTGCAGCTCCTGTGGGCAGACACATCACCTACTGCTAAAGCTTGTTTAGCAGTTAACGTTCCCATTGAGGTAAAAGGATCAGGGAAACCAAGTGTGGGAACACATGACCAAATTCCAGTTATTGGGAGGCTGAGGCAGGGGGATCGCAAGTTCAAGGCCACCTGGGCAACTTAGTGATCTCCTATCTCAAAATAAAAAATGAAAAAGGGCCAGGGGTACAGGGTAGTGGCAGAGCCCTTGCGTAGTATGTATGAGGGCCTGGGTTCAATCCCCAGTACTACCAAAAAAGAAAGAGAGAGAGAGAAGAAAGAAAATGAAAGAAAAAGCCCAGGGAGGGGCAGGCAGGAAGGGGAGGGAATGGCTGCCAAGGACACTCGCCAGCTTCTCCCAGCCCAAGCTCCTCACTCCCCTAGCTTTTTCACTCCCCATGCCCACCAGCAGCCTGAGACTCCTTCAGCCACCCAGGCCACAGTCCCAGTCTCTGCCCTGTCCTCTGTGGTCATTTCCCACTAGACTGCTGAGGCAGGGGCAGGCAGGTAGAGTATACAGGGACGAGTGGACCCTGTGCCGGCATGGCCTAGGCCTGTGGGAGAGCTGCCTGAGGTCCCAGGGGGCAGGGAGCTGGCTGCAGCAATGGGCGTGAGTCCACTGGACTTTGCTGGAGGGCCAGGTGAGGGTGGGCTGCCCAGGAAGGGCAGGACACAGAGGGCTCCCCTGCCCTGTGGGTGGTGAGCCCCCAGGGGGCCAGCCCTCAGGTTGCTATGGGGGGCCTTGACCAAGGCGGTGTGGGGAAGGTGTGGTGGCCCAGCACAGAAGCCTGGGCGCGCATGGGGGCGGTGGGGGAGGGTGCCGTGTGGGGACTTGAGAACTCGGTGGGCTGCTGCAGGTCCAGCAGGCCTTCCTGCCCCAACCGCAGCCCCAGCTTGGACTGCAGCAGACAGAGCCTGCAGCAGGCAGCTGCATCCTGGGGGGAGGGCGCAGCCTATGTTATAGCCCGACCCCTTGGCCTGCTGTGGGGGCTGTGGGCTGAGAACAGGGAGTGGTGGCTGCGGTGTCTTTCCTCCTCAGCGGGCCTCAGAAGGTTCCAGAAAGCCTGGCCACCCCCACCCTGCCACCACCTCCTTGCCTTCACACTGAGAGAACGTCATGGGGGGCTGTGGTCTTGGACCACGCCAGCCCCCAAAGACCAGCCAGAGCTGATCACTGGGGCCAAACACCTGAAACTGCCAGGAAACCGGGAGACCCCAGGGCACACCCGGTTCTCCTACCAGCAGAGATCTCAGTCCACCTGAGCCTGCGAGAAGGACTCTCCGCGGCTTTACCCAACAGAGAAGCAACCTGATGCCAAGCAGTCAGCTCTCCGCTCTTCTTGTGGCCTATGCCCACCTTGGGAACCCCCCCACCCAGTCGTCAAATGGGAGCTCACTGGGCCTCGGAATGGTCCCTTCCAGGGTCCAGAAGCCAAGGCTAAATCTGTTGTGGTTTTGTCTTTTGACAGCTGCTCGCCCTCCAGGCACCCTCTGCTTGAAGGTTGGGTTTTCTGGGGAGGGGTTAGCACCATTGCTGTTCTGGGCCAGCAGGACCCTCAGGGCACCTGGCTCTGCTCCATGTCCTTGGACGTTCCCAGAGTCCCCGAATCCCAACCCTCCTCTCCTCATTTCGGGGAGCTGAGCCTTGATGTTGGCCTCAAGCCCTGCCTGGTCCTCCACTCTAGCACGTCCAGAGCTGGCCATTCTCATTGCATCCTCAGCCTGGGCAGCCACTGCCCCACACCACCCTATTCCCAGCCAAAGGGCCCTGTGACACCCTCTGCCAGGTCAGGCTGCTCCCTGCTGCCAGTCCCCCCTGACCCCTGCTTCGCCTCTCCCATCCCCCGTCCCACCTCCCCTCCTCCCTGCGCTCAGGCCTCGTGCCTGGCCAGGTCCCCAACACCCTGAACTCCAACCCCAGCACTGTCTGAAAAAGGGATGGCATCCTGGGTTGAACAGTGTCCCCCAAACTCGGGTCCACCCAGAAGCTATGCACATATCTTGTTTGGAGACAGGGTCTTGGCAGGTGCAGTAAGATGAGATGAGGGTTCTGGAGCATGGCTGACGTCCTTATATGATGAGACCAAGGTGTGGACACAGCCGAAGACGCGGCAGAAACTGCGCAGAGGTGGGACACAAAGCCACCTGGAGTGGGGAGAACCTAACGTAGGCTCTCGCCACAGCCTCCAGGAGGAGCCCAGCCAACGGGCACCTCCAGTTTGGACTTCTGGTCTCCAGAACCGTGTGGTCTGTCCCATGTCATGGAATTAAGAGCCAGCCCAGCGTGGGAGTGTGCCTGAGGAAAATCTCAAAACAGAATCTTCTGGAATCCTGTGTCTATCACGAGTGATGCTACAGGTTCCATGCATCCTCGGACAGCCGCATACCTCAGTACTGGGAATTGAGTCCAGGGTACTCTACCACTCAGCTACATCCTAGCCCTTTTTATTTTTTAGTTTGAGATAGGGCCTCCCTAAGTTGCTGAGGCTGGTCTCAAACCTGTGACCCTCCTACCTCAGCCTCTTGAGTTGCTGGGATTGCAGGCGTGGCCACCACACCCAGCCACTGCACCTGGCCATCATATCTGGCCATCCTACTCTTTGATTCCACAAATGGCCACTTCTCTGCCGATCCTGGGTGTCTGCACAGGCCTCTGGGCTGTCCAGGATAGCTGTTTCTTTGGAGTCAAACATAGGTTGCTGGGCAGTCTGGGAAGGGACTGGGGGATTGGCAGGACACAGCTCACAGAGAGGCTCCATCTTCCTGAGGGTGAGCAGAGCCCAGGATAGGTCTGGGGATGGTCTGGGGATGCTCCGGGTCCAAGCCGCACTCTGGAGCTTTCGGTCCTGAGGTGGAGCAGCATGCCAAGCACCCAGACGTGAGGAGAGCGGGGGCGAGCTCAGTCCTCTCTGGGGCGAGGGAGGCCTTGCAGCCCTCAGGCTGGGTCCTAGGCCAAGGCCCTCCAGAACCTCCAGGACAGCTTATAGCCCTCCCTGGCCCATCCTGCAATGCCCAGGGCTGTTGATCTTGAGCTGTGCCACGGCCCACTTTCCTGCTTTATGATTACTTGCTTTTTCCCTTGTAAGAAAAATCAGTAAGCCACGCATCCACGACCCTCTCCAGCCTGCAGGGCAGCTTCCCACGTCCAGTCACAGCAAACGAGCTCCGACCTTCTGTGCGAGTCTGTGGGGCAGGTGGCAGCCCTGGGTCTGTAGACCCGGCCGCGCTCCTCACTCTGCTCGGGACCTGACGATGGCAGATGCTCCTTAAAAGGGTCTCACACATGCTGACCGTGTCTACTCGTGCTGAGTGTGGAATTCCACGGGCTCTGGTCACGAGATCCAGATCTGAAGGCCCTTGTGCAGGTCTCTGCTTGAGCTGCGGCTCTCCTCCCTCTCTCCATCACCTCTCCTGGCCTTGCGCATCGGCCTCTGCTCTGGGAGGCCACTGATGATGAACATCTGCTCAGGCCTGCTTCTGCTCCCTTACTTCCGACCCGCTGGGCCTGGTGTTTAGAGTGTGTGTCTCTCGTGGACAACATGTGACTTAAGCTTCCCCTTAAGTGGCTGTGAGAGCCGGTGTGGCGACCTTGCTGTGATTATGGACAGATCACTGCCGTCAGGACGCACACCGAGCTGCCTCCTGCGCACTCTGAGGTCTGCGTCTACCTTTCCCCTTTCTCTGCTGGTGGAGCAGTGGCGAGTCTCTGCTTTGGTCCTTACTGCAGTTGCCTCCGGCCTCACAGCTCCTGGCTTGGCCAGTGACTTTCCAGCCTCATGTTCATCCAGGTCTTCCTGCTGCTGGGAGCGATGTCTCAGCAGCACTCCCTGCCTGGTCCCCGACTGCTCTCTGTGGTACAGTTCAGACTGTTACGCAGACGGCAGGCTGTGTGCGTCTCGTCTTATTTCTCCCTAATGGTCTGATCCGCGCTTGGGTCTCCTCCTTGACAGTGACCTCGGCTGAGTCTTGGCAGTGTGTCTTCCACCTCAGATGACTGAGGTGGGGACTGTCGTCACCTGCCTGGTCTGTGGCCTTGGGATGGCACATTCCCCGCTCACGGTCTTTTCCTTCTGAGCTGCTGAGCGCTGGGTTCCCGCGCCCTCCCTGCCTGCGTGGCCACCTGTGGGTGCGTCCTCCAGCACTCTCTTCTGGGGCATCTGCCTCACCCTCTGCTTGCCTGCCCTCATGCTGGACGCATCCTCCCCGTGTCCTGGCGTTCCTTGTCTGGCTCCTCCCCGGGAGGTGTCCCCCGGGGACCAGTCCCTCCCTCGTGGTGGCCTTCCTACCATTTTGTGTCAGTGACGTGAGTCCACACGGTTGCCCTGGCAACGCATCTTCCAGGCCCCTGTCCTTGGCACATCCACGACATTGCTGGGCTCTGCCCTCGCTTCTCGAGGTGGGCAAGGCCCACATGCCGCCACTCTCCTGAACAGGGGACCCCTCGGGACACTTGCTGTTGGACCATGAGCCTGGCTGGTCCAAAGATGGGTGGGTGCACCTGGAGCGGGGCAGGGGCGAAGGCCTGGGCAGCAAAGGCGCGGCCCTCAAGCCTCTGTTCATCTTGTTGGCTGCTGTTCCGATCCAGCTGATGGTGCTGGGCGTAAAGGAGCAGGAGGAGCTGCCAGGCCCATGGTGCCTGGCCCAGGGCCAGAGGGACAAAGATAGGTACTACAGTGACTTGCCCAGATCTGCAGACCGGGTTGGTGGCCTCCAGATGCCAGGTCCAGAGAGAGCACCAGCTGTTGGTGGACACTGTAGAAGCCACAGGACTCTGTGAGGGAGCTGCTGGCCACAGATGTGGGGGAGATTGGGGCGGGGAAAGCCCATGACCTCAAGTGCCTCCCTGAGAACTGGGAGACCTCAGTGGCCTCTCCACAAGAACTAGGGTGGCTGAGGTGTGGCTCGGGGAAAAGCGCTTGCAGGGCATGCCTGAGGCCCTGGGTTCCATCCCTGGAGAACGGGCAGAGCGGTGAGCACCTCTCCATGGGAGAAACCAGGCCCTCCACGGCCCACCCCAAGCCTGTTGTGTGGCTGACCCCCGGCTGCCACCAGCTCATGACTCTAAAACAGGAAAGAAGAGAAGAGAGCACTGTCAGTACCCCAGAGAGCATCATGGTTGGTTCCCATGCTTATCTCCATATTTCTTTGGTATAGATAAGAAAATCCATCAGTGGTAGATAAAAACTCAATACACCCATCTGCATTTCACTTTTTAAAATCTGGGGCCACTGTGTTCTGCAACCAACCTATATGGCCACATGATGTCTTGTGAAAGTCTGAGGATGAAGCTGCAGATTCTCTCATGGCACCATTCTGCTGCCCGCTACAGGCCGTGAGCTGGGCAGCAGGTGTCCTGGGTGGACATTAGGTCCCTTCTCAGTTGTTAGTCTTTGTGTGTGTGTGTGTGTGTGTTGCTGGGGGTTGAATCTAGGGGTGCTCTACCACTGAGCTGCACCCCAGCCCTTTCCAAGGGTCTCACTAGGTTGCTGAGGCTGGCCTTGCACCCCGAAGCCCCTTCCTCAGCCTCCCGCGCTGTTGGTGTTTGTGGAGAAAGCAGTACTGCTATGCGTGATGCTGCGACTTGGTTTCTGTGGCCAAAGACGGTTCCCCAGTGAGACTTTCCTGAAGTGAGATTTTTAGGAACCATGCACCTCACACGCAGCACCATTCAGACCTTTGCACGTCCAGTGGGTAAGGCCCCCTTGCTTCCTCTGGTGTTTCATCGCCAGCTAGCTGTGTTTGCCACGATGGCTCCTTGGGGCAGTGTTTGAGCTCCTGTTCATCAGTGGGTCTCCTTAAGCTCGCCCTATGTCTTAGTTCTCAGTTCCCTAGCACGTTAGGTGCCCGCCGTTCATTCTTGGTGGGGCTTTTGTAGAGGGGTTTTAAGTTGCCAGTACACAGCACCCAGTGTCCTTGGGCGAGGCCATGGTGGGCTGCAGCCATTTCTCATGTTGGTGATGACCACCAGCTGAGTGAAGCCAGGTGGACTGGTAACGCACCACCCCACACAGGCCTGGAATGGGGTTGTCAGGGGCAGAAGGGAAGTGGGCCCCTCCTGGGAGGCGGGTGGGACAGCTTTGGCCCCTGGCCTGGGTAGAAGGGCAAGGCTGGAGCCTCGGCTCAGGAGGAGGTCCCGGGGACACAGGCTATGTTCAAGGTGAGGAGCTGGGCCAGGTTTCATAGGTGAAGCTGGCGATGATGACCAGGAGCTTTAGTCCTACGCTGCAGCCTGGTCAGACCCAGACAGACGTGACTTTGGGGCAACCATCCAGGCAAAGGGGAGTCCAGAGCTCATGTGTCAATAGTGAGAGAGGGTGGACCGGCTGGTGTCCACAGACAGAGCCCTCGGTAGCCCTGTGGTCCAACTGCATAACATCCCAGGGCCCTCCCTGTGTCCAGGGGCTGCATGTGGCAGGTGGGGTGCAGAGAGGCCTGGGGCTGCCGTGGTCTGTGCTCCGGGACTCAGCCAGGTGTCTCCATGTGGCTCCTTTTGGCTGTGTGTTTCTCACGCTGTGCTACTCACAGTCCCCTGGAGGGCTGCAGGGGTGGCTCAGGGAGCTGAGCTGGCTGTCCTGAGCATCTTGTGGGGAAGGCACATCCCACCTGGGGTCGGGGTCCCTGTTGGTTGCCCTGTTTGACAAATGTACAGACCAGGGCCACCCTGCCGCCAGCTACCCTTCCTCTGTGCCCCTCTTATTCTGTGGTGGGGCGAGTGAAGGCCCGTGAGGAATGGTTGGGGCAGGTGGGCAAGGTGGACATGGGTGGAGGCACGTGTGGGCTGGCTTTGCTTCTGTCCCCTTCAATGCCTTCAGCTGTCCCAGAGGCAGTGATGCGGCTGGCTGGGGACCTGGCGGCTCTTCCGTGCATCAGCGGAGTGCCTGTGCCCAGTTTCCCCATCCACCAACTGGGAAATGAGGGCGCCTATCTGCAGGAGCCGCCCTGGGAGCCGCTGGCCTGGAGGCCCCGGGACGTGTCTTCGTGTCTTCGTGGAGCAGCGAGGCTGCGTGCCTGAGGCCCTGTGGCTCCTCAGCTGCACACTGTCTGGGGCTGCGAGGCTCCCCCCTTCCTCACTCTCCTCTGAGCTCTCGCGCACACGACACCCATACTGAAGCCCGGGGCTCACGGCAGCCAGCCCCCTCCCTTCCTCAGCTCTACGCAAACAAACACCAGCCGGGAAGGGGAGAACATGGGCACTTTATTCCTGCAAGGCTGGGTGGGTGGACCGCCGCTGCCCTTTGCCAGGCTGCTCCAGGGGCTCTGGGCCTACCACACGTCTAAGTCGACCCAACAGAGCAAGCCCTCCTCCGCTGCGGGTGCAGAAGGACAGCAGAAGGACAGTGCAGGACAGTGTGGTGTGTCCTTGGTGGCAGCATGATCAGAGTCCCTTGAGGGACTGGGAGGTGGGCAGAGAGGCTTCCTGGACGAGGTTCCTCATCCACTGGGAAGGGCTCAGGAACCAGGACCCTGTGTGTGGGCCAGGAGAGCCATCAGGGCCTCTCCAAGCTCTGTTGAGGCAGGGCTGGGGGGACAGCGGGCAGAGGGACCCTGAGGACCTGGTGGGGTCACTGGTACTGGTTGGGGGTGGACAGGGTGTTGCAGCGGCTGTGGGACATGTCCTCATACACCACGCTGGATGAGCTCTTATTCCTCGAGGTGCACATTCCCTTGATCTAAAAGACGGCCTGCTGTTACCCAGGTGGGGCTGGCCTGTGTCCGGCCCCAGGATACTGCGCTCCAAGGTTCCCTCCAACCTCACACCCGGGGAGGCTTTCTAACAGCCTACGCTCAGCCCCAGGAGCGTGGGAATCTGACCCACAGGCCCCGCACTCCAGACAAGGCCAGGGGGACCCCGCCCGCCCGCCCTCTCTGCCCTCGTGGGGGGGTTCACAGGCCAGGGCCCTGAGCTCACACTGACCTGTGTCCTCCTCAACGTGCACAGCACCCCCAGGCCCAGCCCTATGAGGAGGAAGCCCACGGCCAGGGCAGCAGAGAGGGCGAGGGAGGTCAATGGAGGCTCCTGGCATCTGTGCCAGGACAGTTTTTCTGGGAAGAACAAAGAGAGGCCCTTGGGTTCAGGGAAGGAAGGGGCTGTGGAGCTGGCAGACGGAGGGCCATGCGGGCGTCTGCCCAGGGGAGTCAGGCTTTGCGTGGGAGTGGCTCCAGAGAGTGCGGAGGGAAGGGGTTGGCACGGCCAGCTGGCCCTGGAGGGGACACGTTCCCTACCTGTCACCATGACCATGGTGCCGGGGCCCAGGACGTTGCTGTCCATGACATCCATGATGGCCTCGCAGGTATAGGTGCCTGAGTTAGCCCTCTGCAGGCAGTGCATGGTGACAGTCAGGTTGTCCTGAGATCCCGAGAAACTGATGCAGCCCTGGAAGCGCTGGTCCACAGTGGGGGTCTTGTTGTCCTCGTAGTAGATCACGTTTGTGGCCTGTGGCCAGCTTTGCTTCAGGTAGAGCCCTTGCAGGGGCCCTCTGGTGGAGCAGGTGATGTTGACCGAGTCCCCTTCCGGGATGGTTGTGTAGCGGGGAGACTGCTGCACCTCCACGGAGGACCCGCTGCTGTCACCACGGGCTGGGCAGAGGGGCAGAGGACACCCTCTTTGCAGGACAATGGCAGGGAGACTGGGATGGCCCTCGCCGTCCACAGCACCACGGGGCCTGGGGGCAGCTCTGGGAGCCAGCACCCAGTGGCCGTGGGGCCAGTGGGGCCTGTGGGGCCTGTGGGGCCCGTGGGGCCAGGCTGCCGGCGACCACTCTGCTCCCAGCCCTACAGGAGGCTGTACTGGGCTTCCTGCAGCTCTGACCTCCCCACCCGGTTCCACGTGTTTCTCCTGGTCCTGCCGACACAGCTGGAGGCCACTGTCCTATCTCCCCTGAACCTTCTCTTTAATGCCAGCTGCCTCAGTTTCCCCCACACTCACAGGCACCTGGAGCCTGTGGCTCTGTGGAGTGGGCATATTCTGGCTTGTCCACGGGACCTTCAGAAACAAGCCTGTCTGACCAGTCCAGGTCCAGTGGCACCCAGCTTCCCTGTGTAGACGCAAACGTTTCACTGTTCTCTAGACCTGCCCAGAGAACCAAGGGCTGTGCTGCGTGTTGGCACGAGGGTGGTGCCCACCGAGCCTGGCTCCCACACACCCACACGTGAGCGCCCGACCGCAAGGCTTCCCGTGTACATCTGCTCTGGAAGGACGCCCAGGACAAAGTCCTCCCGACAACAAAGCTTGTGCTGCTGACTGCGGAAAAGAAAGCCTGTGATTCTGCTGCCCAGACCTCAGCCACGTTTTATAGCCCTGCTCCCGACACGGGCCCTCAGGGTGTACCACCTCTTTCCCTGTCCTGGAGGGTCCAAGGGGGAACAGGAAAGGAGGGATGGGAAAGCACTTACCTTGGGCAGCCAGGGTCCCAGACAGGGTGCTGGTCAGCAGGAGCAGCAGGGCCATGCTGCCCAAGCCCCCTGGCCAATCAGCACGGGGCCTTCTCACTGTGTGCTACTGGAGGCGCCGCCCGAGGCCCCTCAAGGACAGCCTGGGGAGTGTGGAGCAGGAGGCACCTTGGCTCAACAGTGGTGGCCAGTTGGGGTGCTCAGGGAGGGTTTGTGGGCAGGTGGTTCCTGGGGCCCAGGAGGAGCTGCCGGCAGCAGGGGGAGGAGCTGCTCCCCCACTCCTCCCACGGCTCTGCCTGGGAGCCTGGGCCCCGCCCCACAGAACATCTGCACAGGGGACATCTGGAGGGGAAAGAGAAGGCCGGGACAGGGGCTGGGACAGGGGAAGCAAAGACAGGGGCCCCAGGAGGGGTTGGGAGCCAAGGTCTCTGCTGCAGCCCCTCTGGTGTTAGCGATGCAGAGGCTTTTTGAAGTGTGAAATGTGGCATATTTAGAAATAAATTCTGGTTTCCATCCATATGTTGGAGGAAAACACCAAAAGTACTGCTACGGGCTGGATCTGAGGTGTTCCCCAAAGACACCTGTGTTCATGCAGGAATCTCCAGAGGTGAGGTGGCTGAGAATGCTGTGCCCTCATGAGTCCGTCCCAGCTGGAATGGACTGACTGGTGCCAACTGGGCCAGGTGGATGCCAAGCTTGGAAGAGGGGGTCCCTGGGTGTGGCTGGAAGGGTCCCTCTTCTCTGAGGTACATTCCTGGCCACCTGAGCTGAGGAGGTCCCCTCTGTTGCACCTTTCTGCCATGATGTTCTGCCTCACCTGGGCAGAGCAATGGCCGGGCCAGTCATGGACTAAACCTCTGAAACCATGGGCCCTAACATTTCCTCCTCTAAGCTGTTCTTTTTGGGTATTTTGGTCACAGCGATGAAAAACTGACTAACAGAAATGAGTACTGAGGAGTGGGGCTGTAGCTGGGACCAACCTGACCACGTGGCTCAGGAGCCTTAGGAGCCGCTCTGTGGGAGGAACTTGGGAGGTTGGAGATCCAGGGTGGAGAGGCTTAGAGTTGTGAGGAAGCAGACGGGTGATTCTGGTGGGAGCTCAGAAGACCAGAATGCCCACAGGACAGCAGACAGTGCAGACTGTGCTCAGGAGGGATGGGGACTCCACTGGGAATGACACTAGAGGCCATTCGTGTTACATTCTAGCAAAGAACTTGGCGACATTTTGCCTGTGTTCCGAGACTGTCTGTGAGGCTGAACTTAAAGATGATGTATTGGGCTGGGGTTGTGGCTCAGTGACAGAGCACTTGCCTAGCACATGTGAGGCACAGGGTTTGATTCTCAGCCCACATTAAAAAAATAATTATATCTATCTACAACTTAAAAATATATTTTTAAAATGATGTACTGGTTAACCTAGTGGAGGAAATTTCAAGGCAACACAGCATTCAGTCAGTGGCATGGATTTTGCTGTCAGCTTGTAGTTAGACTTACTGTGAGAAATCAGAAGCAAAAAAGCAGAGAAGGAACATTTTATTCATTTTTTAATTTTGTTTTAGTTGTTGAGGGACCTTTATTTTATTTATTCATATATGGTGCTGAGAATTGAATCCAGTGCCTAACACATTCTAGACAAGTGTTCTACCCACTCTGATTTTATTCATTTTTTATTTTAAAAAATTTTCTTGATGTGTTGGAAGGAGGATTTTAAAAACTTGCTGTTGGGGGGCTGGGATTGTAGCTCAGCAGTAGAGCGCTTGCCTTGCATGCGTGAGGCCCTGGGTTCGATCCTCAGCACCACATACAAAGCAATAAAATAAAGACATTATGTCCATCTACAACTAAAAAAATATTAAAAAAAAAAAAACTTGCTGTTGGGCCAAGAAAGGGTATGTAAAATTGAGGCCAGAGAAGGTGTGACTATTAAATTATAGCCACTAAAGAGAAGCTAAGTACTTTGCACAGCACCACTGGGAAAGAAGGCTTGAGGGCATCTGAGGAATTTGCAAGAGCACACCCATTGCAGGCTCAAGGGTGTAAAAGTGAAAGCTCCCTTTAAGAGCACACGGGACATTCTGCTTGCACAGGGGCGCCCAGAAAACGGTTTCCCCAGGATTCATTTCACTATGCTCAGCCACCCAAGCACTGTGATGCTGTGTGTGATCCCTGGGGGCCCAACTACTTCTTAAGCTGGCAGCAGACCTGGGCATCACCCACATGGTGCTAGTTCTTCAGGAATGCAGGATGCTGGAGTTAAGGGGTCATGGAGCCTTCAAAGGTAGGCCTGGGAGGCAGGTAAAGTGTAGCAGGGTTGGAATCTCTGTGGGCTGCCCCTGAGTGGGTGAGGCATGAAACTGAAGGTGAAGCTGAAATGGAGACCCCAGGAATTAAAAGATACTAGTAATGTGGATTGTCTGCCCAAAATCCCCACTGGCTGAGGAGAAAGCCAGGCTAAAAGAGAGGCCACGTGTGCTACAACTGGTAAGGCCAAAGGCTGGGGCAGCCTAAACCCTTTGCGGAGCATGTCCTGCCGCCATGTGTCCTAGATGCTGTACCAGAGTTTGCCCAGAGGGGTTTCAGTCTTGTTTTGGCCCCATCTCTTCTTCTACACCCCTGTGGCTCCCTTTTGGAACGGAATGTTTGCTCTGTGCCACTCTATATTGCACACAGGGAACTTGCTTTTGGTCCCTGGAGTGCTCAAAGCCAGGACTTTACCTTGGGTCTAGATGAGATTCTGACGTGGACTTCTGGGCAAAGCTGAAGTGTTAGGACTTGGGGCCCCTGGAGACGAACATTAGCTTCCGGAGGCCCGAGGTAGGATGTTATGGCTGAGAGGTGAACTCCCAAGGCTCCTGTGTCAGTGCAGGAACATTCAGAGGGGAAATGACTAGGTCATCAGTCCATCCTAGTCTGAATGGACTAATTGGGAGGTGACCGTGGCGGGTGGGACGTGGCTGGACGAGGTGGGTCCCTGGGGTGTGGCTGATGGGTGCACCTTCCCTGCAGTGCTGTCTGGCCCCTTCCCTGCCTCTCCTTCCTGGCTGCCATGAGCTGAGCAGCTTCCCTCTGTCACATTCTTCCACCATGATGTTCTGCCTCACTTGGGTCCAGAGCAATGGACTTGGCTGACCATAGACTAAAACTCTGAAATTGTGAGCCACAATAAACTCGTCCTCCTCTAAGTCATTCTTGTCAGGTATTTGAGTCAAAGCAATGAAAAGCTGACTAACAGTTACAATTGCAACAAAGAAAATAAATGATGCAGATTTGGGCCCAAGAGGAACAGTGCGGTGGGGTGAGGTGGGATGGGCCTGAGTGGGGAGCCAGGGGGATCCCCCCAGGAGAGGCCTGGGGAGGCTGAGGGGTCTGTCTGTCCTGCCCAGGAAGCAGCTCCCCACCTGCTATATCGCCCACCTTCTTTCCCTGGGGGTTTGGGCAGTTGGGTCACTTCGCCCCCTGGTGGTGGGCATGGAGTGATGCATCATCTCAGACCTGGAATCCCCCATCTTGGTACCTGCAGCCCTGGTGACAGGGTCCACAAAACTTGTTTCTGATCTTGGTCAAGACAGGCGTGTGCCCAGAATCCACCTAAGCCAAGGCTAGAGGTCCCCCAGCTTGCCCTGGGGTCTTTCAGGGAGTGAGAAGCCCCTGGAGTGAGGGGTGCTCAGCAGTAGGAGAGGATCCCAGGTCCCCCTTGGTAAGCAGCAGAATCAGGGCAGGTCCTATCAATCAAAGGTTGCTCAGTTTGAGATTTTCCATTTTTGGACAGAGGTGAGGCAGCAGAGAGGGGCTGGAGGCCACAGGGGCCGGTCTCTGTTCAGGTGTGAGTGATGGACAGAAACCCAGGCAGGATGCTGCCCAGCTTCCAGGCGCTTCCCTAGTGAGCCGCTGCAGAGCCTGAGAGACCCACCACCTATATCTAGGCATGTGGGGCAGGCTCTCCTGTGCCTAGCAAAAACTCTCATGATCCTCCTTTGCTCGGTCGGCCAAGCGGATGGTGACAGCTCCATGGGCCTTGGTGATGTGGGCTCCCAAGGGCTGCAGGTGCAGGGAGGTGACCACCCTGTGTTGGCCTCCCTGTAGGCATGTGGTGTTGGGGTCCACACTCCATATGGACTGCTCCCACTGGACTCTGGTTCACAGGGCTCAGAACCTCCACATCTGGGGAAAGAGAGGGATGAGGGGTGGGCACAGACCCTGGTGCCGTGCAGACACTCGGGTGTGGCACAGGCACTCCAGCCCACACAGCTCTATGTCTGCAGGCATGCACGCCACCCCCCCAGCCTGGGCTGGGCTCTGAGCCCAGCAGAGTGGAACCCACTAGCCCTGGGCTCAGAGAGAATGGGTCTGTCCCAGACACAAATTCCCAGGAGCCCTGAGAGGAGCAGGAGACCACCCCCACGCTGCTTTCCTGGGTGCCCTGAGGACAAGCGAGGCCTTGGGGACAGAGGGGCCCTCCTGGGCCTGGCACAAGTCAGGGCCTGTGGTTTGGCCACAGCCAGCTGGGGTCCTGAGAAACTGTGGCCTGGGGCCTTGACCACCCCCACTGTACACTTGAGACCCTGTGGGTGCAGGACTGAGGGGCAGAGTGGCCAGTACAGGCCACAGGGACACTTCCCATGCCCGCCACGGACCACGTGCAGACCTCTTACCTGCACCAACGGTGAACGGCGGTGCCACCACCAGCCAAGGGTGCCCACCACTACAATCAAGAGAAGGACAGCAACCAGGACCCCCACCTTGGACTGGGGCGCGGCCTGGAACCTGGCTTGCAGAGCCTCTAAGCGTGGGATTTGGCTTGCAGCATCTGGGAGGGACAGGTGGGCAGAGTCACCTGCATCACTGGTCACTCCACACATCACTCACTGGTCACAGCAGCGTCCCCACCGCCTGCTGCTCCCCCACCCCACACCTCCTGGGCAGGGACATTGCTGCATGGGGGAGGCTGGCGGGTAGCACAGTGGCCCTGGGGTGGGCTGAGCACTGAGGAGCCTGGGGAGGGGGTGGTACCTCAGGGACAGGGATGCAGCACCTACCCCTGGGAGGCGTGGACAGCCCCAGGCCTGCTGCCTCCTCCTGGTCTTGAGACTCTGCTGGGGAGACACTGTCAGGTTGGGAACCAGCCCTGGTGCCATCCTCCCAGCCCTGGGCAGCAAGTGTAGGTAGGGCTCCCTGGGTCCCCTCCAGGGGCCAGATCACAGC
>PVHX01017899.1:0-38597 GCA_004024805.1 Geosciurus inauris | reverse complement strand
CCCCCCCCACTTGCCTTATTTATCAGCATCCACTAATCAGAGAGAACATTTGACCTTTGGCTTTTTGGGATTGGCTTACTTCACTTAGCATGATATTCTCCAATTCCATCCATTTACCTGAAAATGCCATAATTTTATTCTCTTTCATTGCTGAGTAATATTCCATCGTGTATATATACCACAGTTTGTTTATCCATTCATCTATTGAAGGGCATCTAGATTGCTTCCACAGTTAGCAATTGTGAATTGTGCTGCTATAAACATTGAAGTGGCTGCATTACTGTAGTATGCTGTTTTTAAGTCTTTAAGGTATAGGCCGAGGAGTAGGATAGCTGAGTCAAATTGGTTCTATTCCAAGATTTTTAAGGAATCTCCATACTGCTTTCCAGATTGGTTGTACCAATTTGCAGTCCCACCAGCAATGTATGAGTGTGCCTTTTCCCCCACATCCTCGCCAGCACTTACTATTGTTTGTATTCTTGATAGCTGCCATTCTGACTGGACTGAGATGAAATCTGAGAGTAGTTTTGATTTGCATTTCTCTAATTGCTAGAGATGTTGAACATTTCTTCATATATTTGTTTATTGATTATATATCTTCTTCTGAGAGGTTTCTATTCAGCTCCTTAGCCCATTTAATGATTGGGTTGTTTGTTTTTTTGGTGTTAAATTTTTTGAGTTCTTTATATATCCTGGAGATCAGTGCTTTATCTGATGTGCATATGGCAAAAATTTGCTCCCAGAATGTAGGCTCTCTGTTCACCTCATTGATTGTTTCTTTTGCTGAGAAGAGCTTTTTAGTTTAAATCCATCCCATTTATTGATTCTTGCTTTTATTTCTTGCACTTTAGAAGAACTAACTCCAGTACTCCTCAAATTATTCCATGACATAGAAAGGGAGGGAACCCTTCCAAATTCATTCTATGAGGCTAGTATCACCTTGATACCAAAACCAGACAGAGACACATCAAAAAAGGAAAATTTCAGACCAATATCCCTGCTGAATATAGACGGAAAAATTCTCAATAAAATTTTGGCAAATCGCATACAAAAGCACATTAAAAAAATAGTGCACCATGATTAAGTAGGGTTCATTCCAGGGATGCAAGGTTGGTTCAACATATGGAAATCAATACACGTAATCCATCACATCAGTAGACTTAAAGATATCACATGATTTTATTAATTGATGAAGAGAAAGTGTTGGACAAAATACAGCACTCTTTCATGTTTAAAACACTAGAAAAACTAGGGATAGTGGGAACATACCTCAACATTGTTAAAGCAATCTATGCTAAACCTAAGGCCAGTATCATCCTAAATGGAGAAAAACTGGAAGCATTCCCTCTAAAAACGAACAAGACAGAGATGCCCTCTCTCACCACTCTTATTCAATATAGTCCTTGAAACTCTAGCCAGAGCAATTAGACAGATGAAAGAAATTAAAGGGATACAAATAGGAAAAGAAGAACTCAAACCATCCGTATTTGCAGATGATATGATTCTATACTTAGAGGATCCAAAAAATTCCACCAGAAAACTTCTAGAATTAATAAATGAATTCAGCAAAGTTGTAGAGTTCTCCTTGTTGGTTTAAAGGGGTGGTGGTGATTTTGATGCTGCATGTGATTAGACTGCAGATCTTGTGTTTTAGAACTAAAGGGCATGGGTGGAAGAGGACTCCAGCCTTTGAAACCCCCCCCCCCCCGCCTCCATTGTGCCTGCTCTGTGTAAGAAATACCATTTGTCCTGAGCTAACAGGGTGGCAGGGTTTTCCTCTAATCCTGTAGCTCTAGTAAAACAAGCTAAAACATTATGTTAGAAATGCCTCTTTCTAACACATAGCCCTTTCTTGTATGTCTGTTATTTTAAGTTTAAAAATTCTCCTTTAGAGCTGTAGGGTAGATTTAGCACACATTTCTCCTGGCACCGAACAGTGTCATTTTCAGGCATCAAAAGCTCTTAAGCACTAATATTCTGGCATGTAGTTGCTATGTGTTTTATGTTATTTAGTTATTGGTGAAACCACCAAACAAGGTTTTTTAATCTTTGAGAGAGTATTTATTTTATAGTTTGTCAGGGAGACATTCCCTGTGATCACAAATGAATGTTGTTGCTGTGACTTAGGTTGGTCATCTGTACTGAGCTGCTCTATTTAGAGGTGTTTACTCCTTCCAGCCTTCTTACATATGCTCACAGGTGACCTATTGTTGCTTCTCAGTGGCAGATTGTTGGGGAGAAGGATCGATGAAAAAGAATGATTTTCAGTAAGTCTCCCAGTTACTCCTTTCCATAGAACCATGGGGAGAAGGGAGGCCAGGACCACCGCAGGCGGGTCTGTGAACTCTGAGCTGAGAGACACTCTGCTTCAAGATAAGGCTGCAGGGAACCACAGTTCTGTTAGTTTCGGCTGTACTCCTCCAGGTGGTCCTGGAGCTTCTGAGAACTCCAGCTAAGCTTGAGCCCCTATCCAGCATGCACAGTGACTTGTTGCCTAGAGTTGACTAGGGAGGGCTGGAGGCGCTGTCCTGTTAGCATAGGTCTGGCACGAGTTTCCTGTCTTGGTCTAATAGTCAGGAAAGGGCCTACACTATTTTGTGAAACTGGAGTCCTTAATCTGAGATTGGGGCCAACATTCACCAATAAACTAAATCTAATCACAAACAATGTGAAAAGCAGCCTACATAGTCTGCTTGGATGGATATCTGGAGAGGTAAGGGCAGTCCCCCTCATGTAGTCTGACCACCATATCTCTTTCAATCTTTTACTCTCAAAGCTCTTTTCAAGTTCTTGAAATTACTTAAAATAAATACTTTGTCTATTATTTCAGGAACCCTCCCTCACTTAAAAAGTGTCCCAAGACTTTACCGAAGCTCTTGGAAGGTATTTATACTATGGTTGCCCCCGCTAGTAGCAACATCTCATTTATTCCTAGTGTTTACTCCACACTTCACTCCGGGAGTACCAGATTTCCCCCACCCTCTTGTAGTGCTGGGGATAGAGCCCAGAGCTTCTTACACACTGAGCTACACTGCCAGCCCCCTTCCATCCTCATTCAACAAGAAAACTGGAGAGTCAGAAAAGAAGTTCTGTAAGCCCTGTCCCACCCCATTTCTGCACTTGGACATGCATATTTTATCCTTCTCTCCTGCTGTGAAGACCTTTAAGCTTTAATCTCATCTAAGGCCATGTCCTCACACTTCCTGCCAATTATTTCCATTCTTGCATAACTTAAGAGGTTGCTCTACCAAGTCCCTCCACTCTTAACCTACATCTCCGATTTCCCTCTCTAGAGTCATTCAGATCAGCATACACAGACCAGCTGGGAGTCTCTCACCTTCCGAATTCTAGCACCCGCTCTGTTATTGCTGTGTCACCCCAAGTTGCTAAATCTAACGATCAGCTTTAAGTCCTTAGTGGTGTTCGACTTAGCAGTAGTAGCACACAGGTCATCTCTCTGCCCTTGAAACCATCTTAAGTGGCTCCAGGACACATTTCAGTGTTCTCCTTCTGTTTCCTTTGCTGGTTTCTTGTCATCTCTGCCTGACCTTTTTAGCATTGGCCATCCAAGGACTGGTTTATAGGCCTCTTTTCTATCTACACTCAGTACCTTGATCTCATTAAACATAGGGGTGTGTGTCTGTGTGTATGTGTGTATCCATCCATGCATCCATCCATCCATCTCTACCAAACTTCAGACTCATAATAACTGGGTTCTCGACATCTCCACTTTCACACCTTACTGATATCTCAGACATAGCGTGACCAAAATGGAGCTCCCAATCTCCCCCTCGGGCTCCCTCAACCTCAGGGGCTTCTCCTGCAGTATTCCCCATCGGTAGAGACAGCTCTCTCCTTTTCTGGTTGCTCAGGCCCAAACCTTCAGTTGATTCCTCTTTCTCTCAAACTGCACACTCATCACTACCTCTATTACCTCACCCTGTCCAGGCCACGATGCCCTCTTGCCCGAAACGTTGCATTAGACTCCTTACTTCCCTGTTTCCACCCTTGCTGCCCAGTCTGTTCTCAAGAGTGAAGTGTGTTAGATCATGTCACCAGTCTAAACTGCAGGGATCGGCCGTCTCATTCAGAATAAAAACATGAGTCTCTGTGAAGTCTTACAGAGCTGTATGTGGAGTTCCTCCTCCATTGGCATTCTGACATCCTCTCCCGGCACACTGCTCTTCCACTTCGCTCTCACTGCACTTGCCTCCCTCACTCTCCAGACATCTCAGGCCGGTTCCCACCTCTGTGGGAATGGTGCGGTTCATTCCTCTGTTTAGACCGCTTTGCCCTGATCCCAACATGGCTTACTTCTGCAGCTCTTACTCCATTTTTTCTCTGTCAAAGCCTTTTCCAACTCTATTTAAAATTGGAATCTCCTTACCCCATTCCCAATTTTATTTTTCTAATGGGAACTTAATCTTTTAACATACACAAACTTATTTTCTGTCTCCTTACTAAAATACAAGGGCATATAATAGTATCTGGCACATATTAGATATTTGGAAAATGTTTGTTGAATATATTCTGAAAATTGTGCATAGTAGAGTCCCCTTGAGTCCGTCAAGTGTTAATTGTATATGTGCAGGCTTGGACTTCACACAGAAGGTAAGAGTTTTCACTTCTTATGTGAAAAGAAAAACTACCAGGGACTGTAAATTGAATATCTTCACACAGAGCAAGGAGAGCTTCGGGGCTCAGCAAGCCAGAATACAGAAATATCATTGATGGACGTTTGATGGTGATTTTGGCAGGGCCATACCTTAGGAATAGCGCTGACTGGACCAAGAGTAAAGGCCAGTGTAGAGCTGTCCAAAATCACAAAAGTAAGCTTTGAGGGGATCATGTGGACCCACAAGTAACTAAACTCAGCACTCTTTTTGGTACCAGGGTTGGAACCTGGGAGTACTTAACCACTGAGCCACATAGCCCAGCCTTTTTTAAATTTTTTATTTAGAGACAGCCTTGCCAAGTTGCTGAGGCTGGCTTTGAACTTGCCAACCTCCTGCCTCACTCAGCCTCCCGAGCTGCTAGAATTACAGGCATGCGCCACTACACCCAGCAAACTCAGAATTTTTTTAGAAGATGACGACAAAATACAGAACAGTGTAGTGTTCACAGTGTCTCATTCTAAAAACAATTAAAATATTAGATGTGAGCCGGGCACGGTGGCGCAAGCCTATAATCCCAGCACTTAGGGAGACTAAGACAGGAGAATCGTGAGTTCAAAGCCAGCCTCAGCAACTAAGCAACTCAGTGAGACCCTGTCTCTACATAAAACACAAAATAGGGCTGGGGATGTGGCTCAGTGGTCAAGTGCCCCTGAGTTCAATCTCCAATACCTATTTCTCCAAGAAATAGGTACATGTGACCACAAATTAGGACAAGAAAAGTCACTAGAAAAAACATAATTACAGGAAATGTTTACCTAGACTTTAAAACAGCTATTATGAATGTGTTAGGACTTAAAGGAGAACATCATTAATGGGAGAAATGAAAGCTGTAAAATAAATCAAATGGAAATTCTAAAGCTGGAATATACAATATCTGAAGTAAAAATCAGTAGTTGGATTTATGAACAGATTAAACATTGAGTAGCAATATAACTGTCCCAAATTAAAGCACAGAACGGAAGCAGAGTTTCAGTGACCTGTGGGATGATATCATGTGATTGGAATACTTAAAAAGAAATGAGAGAGACTGGACCAGGTAATTATTTGATAAAATAATGGTCACAGAGTCTCCAAATAAGAAATATATACTTCTCAACAAAATCTAAGCTGGATATGCATAAAGAAAATTGCACAAAGTGCACCATGATCAAGTGTATAAAACCAATAATAAAGAGAAAAATCTTTTTTCAGTTATTTCATTGTGCTAAGAACACACAAAGCCTATCCTCTTAAAAAACTTTTAAGTGCAAAGTACAGTATTGTTGACTTTGGGTACAGCAGGTCTCTATAATTGACTGATCTTTCACAGCTGAACTTTGTGCCTGTGGATGAGTAACCCTCTTGTCCCCCTCCTGGCAGCTCCTGGTAACCACCATTCACTTTTTGATTCTATGAATTTGACTATTCAACACACCTCAAATAAGTGGGGGTCATTCCGTACTTGTGTGACTAGCTTATTTCATGCAGTCTAACGTCTTCAGGGTTTATCCATGTTGTCACTTAGGGTAGTGTTTCCTTTGGAGACTAAATGAATGCCCTTGTGTGTATCCACCACGTGGCGGTGTGGTTCTGGGAGCTGGACCCGGCCCCGCGCATGCTGTGTGCTGCACTGCTGAGCTGCATCCCGGCTCCGGTACATTGTGCTCTTATCTGTTTACTTTTCAGCTGACATTTAGGTTGTTTCCACATCTTAGCTGTTAGGAATAATGCTACATCAAACATGGGGGTGCTGCTATCTGTGAGGTCCCGATTTTAAATCTTTTGGATAAATGCCAAAAAGGGAGATGCTTGGGTGATATGATAATTGTGCTTCTCAGTTTTTGAGGAGCCTCCCTGTTGATTTCCTTGACACTGTGCCATTTTGGATCACCACCAGTGTGTAAGGATCGATTTCTCTACATCCTCACCAACACTGGTCCTTTGTTGTTTTGCTGACAGCCATCTTGATAGGTGTGAGTTGGTATTTCACCATGGTTTTGATTTACTTTTCCCCTCTGAATAGCGACGTTGAGTTTTTTGGTTTGGGGTTTTTTTTTTTTTTTCCTTTTTTCTTTTTCTGTGGTGCTGGCAAGCACTCTGCCAACTGGGCTATATCCCCAGCCCTGAGCATTTTTTCATACACCTGGTGGCTGTTTGCATGTCTTCTTTGAACAAATGGGTATTCAAGTCCTTTGCCCAATTTGAGGGCTTATTATCATTTTTCTGTTGTTGTTGCTGAGTTCTACGAGTCCCTTATATATTTTGGAGATTAACCCCTTATCAGATAAATGGTTTTCTAGTACTTTCTTCATTACAGGGATTGCCTTTTCACTCTCTGGATGGATTCATTTGCTGCGCAGAAAACTTCCACTTCCATGTGTTCCCACTCGCCTGTCAGTGCTTCTGTTGCATGTGCTTGTGGTGTTATATCCTTGCAATCATTACCAAGCCCAACGTCATGAAGCTTTTCCTCTGTGTTTTCTCAAAGGAATTGTACAGTTCCATGTTGGCTTGTGTGTATGGTATAGGATGGGTCTAATTTCATTCTTTTGCATGGAATATACAGTTTTCCCAGCACCATTTATTAAAGATAAAGAGAAAAAAATGTAAAGCAGCTGGAGAAAAATGAAATAAGGTACAGATTAGCAAAGCACTCATTCCTCTTATTGGGAATAATTCTGATTATTTATAGAAACCACATGAAGCACATTGACATATTTCAAGTGCTGAGTGAAAGAGTGCACAAAGCCAGGTTGTTCTGAATAATGACATCTTCCATGTATTTAATACATATCATGTACCAGAAATTAAGCTGATTCTTTTAAGATGCTTGGTGGTTAAAATCATCATATTTTAGAGGTTAAGAAAATGAGGCTCAGGGAAGTCAAAGGTCAAGACCTATGAATGTTACAAACTTAGCAAATAGAAAATTAAGGATTTGAAACTAGCTATCAGTGACAAGACCACTTTTCCTTTCACTATAAACCATAAGTGGAAGAACATAGAACTTTGACTCAATAGATAAATTCACTAGAGACCCTTTGTTGTGGTGTGAGTGTTTGAAAACTGCCGTCAGTCAGCCATCAAGGGTTTATTAACAAGTAAGCTGTTCCAGTACGAATCTGGACCAGAACCAGAAACGATGCACAAGAACGTTTCCCCATCCTCATGAGTTTATTTGTATCCTAGCAAAGAAGAGAAATGTGGTAATTTTAGTTACCCCTCCAGGTTGTTCTAAGGATGAAATAAGAAAATATGCATTAAAGGAATAAGCACATTTCTGATATATTTCTATTAAATAGATTCACGTATTTAAGAAAGTTAATTACAGGCATCCTAAGTTCTGTGTTAAGTGCCAGCTGTTTTGCAGCAGGTAGGGTGGTGCTGGAGTTTGCACCTTACACATCCCCAAAGGCCCCTCCAGTGTGGCACCGATTTGGAGGCGGTGGAAACTTGAGAGGTGGGACTTAGCAAGGGGCGGGGTTCTGGTCACTGGGGACATGCCCTCGAAGGAGGGGATGTCAGACCCTGCCCTTCGCTTCCTTCTCCCTGGCCACCATGGTGAACGTGCAGCTTCACTCTCCATGGGCTGCTGTCTTGATGTGCTGTGGCAGGGCCAGCTGATCGTAGGTGGAGCCCTACACGCTGTGAGGCAGGCTTCTCCTTTTAATCCATTTGTGGGCAGTCCACACATGGCCTTGAACCTCATATCCAGATTTGAGGATCATTTAATTGTAGATGCTAATTGAAGTCAAAGAAATGGGTGGAATGGTAAAGAAGAAAAAAAATAAAGGGAAGTATAAGCTTTGAGACATCTCAGGCTTTCAGTTTAGGTGGAGAGAGAGGAGGCAGCCAGCAAGGGAACCTGTATAGGAGCATCTAGAGGGTAAGAAGTGTAAGTTAGAGTGCCGGAAGCCAAAAGAAAGGTGTTTTGAGAACAAAGGAATAGAATTCAGCTTGTCAAGTCCTGTTGAAAGTTTGGGCAAGATACAGACAGAAAGAGTGCTTTTAGAATTTTGACAGCCTGGAGTTCATTGGTAATCTTAACAAAGGTCATTTTGGTGAAGTGACAGGTTGGAGTCTACTGAGAAAAGACACCAGAGACAGCTAGAGACAGCTAGAGCTTGAGCAGTTCTTTAGCTATAAGTCAAAAAGAAAGGTTTTTAGTGGGCAGAAGGTACCTGATGGAAAAGAACAAATAGAAAACTTGAAGATAGAACAGGAATGGATAATGGCAGAGTCAGGTTCCACTAGAGCAACACGAGTATGATCGCAGACCAGTAAGAACTTCTGGTCTGATGTGAAAGTTAGAGTACATGAGAACGTACTATTAAAGTTGGGCTCAGTGGCACACTCCTGTAACCCCAGGTTCTTAGGAGGCTGAAGCAGGAGGATTGCACGTTGGAGGCCAGCCTGGGCAACTTTTCAGAAAGGGCTTAGAGGTATAGGTCTGAGGTAGAGTGCCCCAGGTTCCGTCCCCAGTACTGCAAAGACGGAAAAGAGGGGGGGAAAATATATATATATATTGTCAAGTCTGGATGTGGGCTCGTAGCATCGCAATGACATTGTAAAAACCAGGCAAGCATTTCACTGTTCCTGAAGGAAATCCTCCTTGTTAAAATAGCAAAGCAGCAGACGGCCACTACACCAACTCCAGGAGCAGCCCTGAGTAATTGGAATCAAGGTTCATTCATTTGCTCCTGTCACATCGTTACAGCATGATTGCCTGTGTGAGAACTTTCGTCTCCACAGCCCTGTTAATTTTAATACCGGAAGCAGTGTCAGTCCTGTGGCCCTGTATACAATTTTAAAAAATGCTTTGTTAGATTATGTAGCAGACATAGTCAGGACCTGCAGGCTCTTCTTTTAAGATTTGTAATATTTGGTGAGTATTCTACTGTCTTCCTTGCCCTTTTCCTTTCTTCCTTCTCAGTCACTCCCATCCCCACCCTCAGAGAAAGTCCAAGATCATACTGCTGCTTCTGACAGAACCACGCTAACCTCTGGCATCCATCTGATCTGACTATATTTTTTCGCCTTCCCACTCTCTCTCCTGTTCTTCCTAACCTATAAAAGAGAGAGAGAGAGAACAAATCATCTCTTTTCATACTGAAATGTAAAGTGGAAGAAAAGTGGTCATAAAAGCATCTATCAACACAGCATTAACATAACATGCCAAGCTAAGTATTTAGTTTGGAAATCATGCCTTGCCAACTGCTTAAACACAGGAAGCATCTCTGTTGAGTGATACATGACTGCCTGTTGCTGGAAACGAAAGTCTTATTTCTTACAACATTTTTGAGCAACAAAATGAGTTCTGCATGTTTGTCTATGGGATGTGTTTGTATGCTGCAGAAATCCATTTTCATGTTTATGCATACGTACACATATCAGTATGTATAGATAACGTTAAAAATTCTTTCGAAGGCTTTAAACATAAAATCTCTTTTCATACCCCCTCCCCCGGGCACATGCGTTCAACAATTCATGCAAAATCCTTGCATCTGTCAGAAACAGCCTATAGGTTTGCACTAGGGAATTGATTGCCAGGAGAATCTGGTTCTGTGTTCCTTTATGTTTAATTGTTATCTTTTCTTAAGATGTTATTTTATTCAGTTCCCACCTTAAAAGAGAGGAAAATACATATAACTAACTTTACTAGTTTTTTTAGTAATATTTAATATCTTTTTTAAAAACTTCTATTTATGTATTTTGTATGCAGTGCTGAGGATTGAACCCAGTGCCTCACGTGCTAGGCAAGTGCTCTACCACTGAGCCACAACCTCAGCCCCAGTTTTTAGTAATTTTTAAGAGAAAGAAAAGCAAGTGTAACATAACACACTAAAAATGGCTATTTTTCTTGGTTTACAGACAACACCCATCCCCCCAATTTTTGTAAAAACCTTAATAATATTTTAACTTGCCTAGAACTTGGTCTTGGGGTAGCAGTATGGAATAATGCATCATATAGTTTAGTTGTCAAGATCTGAGAATGTAGAGGCAAAGTTTAGTTCAAATTCCTGCTTTAGTGTTTAATGTCCACCTGACCTTTGGCAATTACTTGGCCTCTTGAAGCTTTGGTTCCTTTTGTAAACTCGTGTGTCCCCTTCTGGTGTTACTCTGAGGATTGCATAAATTATCACATGAAACTCCTGCCGCAGTTCTGAGTATGTGGTAGCTCAGTAATATTATCATGTTAAACATTAGAATGCTTATTCTAGACTGTGCCACTCAATCAGGAATGGTCTGATGTTCATTTTACCTCCCTGGGCCACATTCTTCACCATCAATGTAGGAGTTCAGAAATGGAAGACTTCTTTGTGATACTAATGCCTTGTGATTGATTCTGTAATGATCTTCATGTCAAATGAAGAAAAAACACTTGTACTTTGTTTTTGTTGCTTTTGTTTTGTTTTGTTTTGTTTAGGTACCAGGGGTTGAACCCAGGGGCACTTAACCGTGAGCCACATCCCCAGCCCTTTTTATTTTCTATTGTGAAACAGGATCTCACTAAGTTCCTGAGGCTGGCCATGAACTTGGGATCCTTCTGTGTTAGCCTCCCAAGTTGTTGGAATTACAGGTGTGTGCCTACTTTTTTAGATACAGATTTTTATTTCTTCATGACTTACAAAACGGGGAACTAACTTTCCATTTGCAGTGTGGTGTGTACTTTGGTGCAGTAGTTAAATACGTACTGTAGAGCAAGACAGCCAGAATTCCAGTCCTGGCTCCCCCACTTACCAGCTGTGTGACTTTGGGCAAGTTACTTAACCTCTCTCTACCTTGGCGTTGATATTTGTGAAATGAGACTGACAGCAGCACCCTGCTCACAGGCTTGTGGTTAAATGAGTTATTTTGAGTCAGAAACCTCGAACCCTGTCAGGCCGTGGGCAGTTCACATGTAGATTTGCTCATTGTCCCGGAGCAGCCTCTCCATTGCCTCTTAACCACAGCTAGGAGTCCAGGTTTCCCTAGATGGGCCAGCCACTTAGGTGTGACCGTGCAGTGAAGTGTCTGAGATGGCAGGTGAGCCGGTCCTCCTCCGTGTCCGTCCTCAGGCTGGGCTGTGTCAGTAAGCGCTGCTCATGCTCATGCCAGGACCCGGACTGCAGGGCGCATCCCGCGGGCAGCTGGGCTCCTCGCTGCTCTAGGTAATGGCTGCACAGCTGGAGCTTCTCTAACAGATTTCAAATTTGTGGTTATAAATATTGTTGTCTCCACAAAAATAAGGAAATTATTATTAATTTCCTTACCTACTCTGCTTAGAGAACAACAGAAATAAAAGAAAGCCAGTAGACTTCTGTCTTAAATGAATTCATTTGAAAGCAGTTAAATTATGTTGGACACATTAGAAAATAACGCTCAATGGTTTTTTTCCTCAAAGAAGTTCCCGTGTAGGTTGGTGTAGTGTGCGCCTTAGGATCTACATGCTTAAAAACAGGTGCTCCCACCCCTTTTGGAGATGTATTCTATTCTCATGAGGAATCGGAGAGACTCCTGTGAAGAAAATACTAATAAGAAATTTCACACGCAGAGTTTGGCCTGTGATTTCCAGGGTTCATTGATGGTCACTTCCCTGACCTGCCTAAGAACTTCAAGTGATCGAGGCCCCGGGACAGTGAAAGGCTGTAGCTGTGCATGTATCAGCCCACAAACTGCTGTGTCATCTCTCCAATACAGGTAGCTCTCCGCAGACCCTTCGTTTTCTCGGTTGGACTTGAGGTGATCATTGACACACTTCTTAGTTATGACTTGATTGTTTTGCAGTTGTGTTAAAATTACGGTATATGCATTATCCAATTGTTATGTGATATCTTCTTACTATGTGTTCTCTGGATTTTTAGAAGGCTGTATAAATTATAATCTGAATCTTCAAAAGAATTATGATCTTCACTTTGACCACAGAGTTAGAGTTGACAATGAAGCGCTTTTCATACAAACTTCAGAAGTAGGCCAGAGACAGAAAGAATCCCGTTTTACAGACAAGAAGACCGAGGCCTAAGAGCAATTGTAGTGCTTTGATTTGCTGCTAAGATGCAAGACAAGGAATTGTCCAGGTTTTCCTATGAGGCCTTTTCACCCCAATTTCTACAAGCTGCCTCTCTCAAAGGCTGAACTGTGGCTGGCAAGCTCATTAAACATGCAGGGCCTCCCTCTGCAGACTCGTGAATCCAGGGGAGGGGAAGGGGCATGAAACGCCTGGGTTAACAGATAAGCCAGGTGGTTCCTGTTGCACATGGAGGTGTGAAAAATCGGGAGAAATGGCTCCATTTTAACTGCACCTTACCATCACCTGAAGAAAATAATTTACCTGAACCTGGACTAATTAAAGAAACATTTCTAGAGGAAGGAGACCGAGGTAGTCTAGTTTTTTAAAATTCCCAGGTAGTGGCAGTGAGTGGAGTTAAGGACCACCCTCTGCAGGGCTGGGAGCTTCTGGCCAGGGCAGGGCGGTAGGCTCTCCGCACTCTCTAGGCCACACCTTGTCCATTGCAGCTCCTCAGCTCACTCTCTAGGGCAAGAGCAGGCCAGGCCTGGCCGGGTGCTGGCACAGCTTTAAAACAAGGCGGCCGCACGATCTGGGCTGGGGCCATCGTCTCCCTGAGTGCCTCACTGTGCCACTAGGTAGAGAGAGTTGTAATCTTCATTTACTTCTGGTTGTTGGACATGAAGGTTGAAAACTGCTATATTAAAATTCAATTAAAAAATAGCTGGCCAGAATTTTGAACTGTGAAATAGTTAAAATTAAAAAGAAAAAGAAAAAGGAGAACCAACCTCATAATGTGTTAGTCAAGGACAAGGCAGCAGAGACGAGGAAGAGGAAAGGCCGTCAGCAACGGCTCAGAGTGAGTGGGGCCAGCGTGAGGTTCTTTTTTTGTTTTTGTTTTTTAAGGCAAATACATAAATGAAACCCTTTTCTCTCAGAATTGATGAGGAATAGCTGTCTATGCCTTGGTATCTTTAACCTTTAAAAAGTTGGGAGGTAACAGGAATGGAAAAGAAAAGCCATCGTTTTGTGGGTGAGAGCCAGTGGCATGCGTTGTGCAGCTGAGTGGCAGAGTCGCTCAGCACTGCCAAGTGCCACAAGTGGGCCTGGCGCTGGCTCCACAGCACCCCAGCACCCAGCAGCTCGTGGCACCTAGTCACGCTGCTCGTCTATGCACCTTGCCATCTAGCACAGAAGGATGTGTGGTCGTGTTAGAAGGCGGAGGAGAATTTTGAGTCAGCAGGAAAACCATGGTTTATGTAGACCGTATCCATTCTGTGTAGTGTATGATACAAGACTTTTATTTTGAGTTTTCTCAAATAGTTTGTGGGTAATAGGTTAAAAACCTTTGCAGTCCAGAAGTCCGTATTCAGAGCGACTTGTGTTTGGAAACAGGTGGTGTTTTGCTCGTTTGCTGATGGCACGCTCATGCTCTATCTGCTAAGGGTCTGCAGGTGGATTGCCTCATGTTTTGATGCATGGTTTTAAATTGGGACAGATGTAGGTCCCCTGGTGCAGCCCACTGGGAGCATTAGAATACGTACACACGTATCTTTCTGTGACATGTGCTACACACACATGAATAAAAGAAATACAGAAAACAGCTACTTCTTTGTAAATGCAGGAGTGATTTGAAGGAATAACCAAAATCTGCATGGAGCACACAGGTTTGGGGAGCAGGATCATCCAGGCACACCCAACTGTGTCGAGACGCAGGCCTCACACAGGCCCTGCTGTTTTCAGGGCACTGCAGTGAGTTCAGTATTGGTAGAAGTAAAGGCATGGAGGGATTCCTCCGTGGGAGATGGGGAGGAGAAGGAAGGAAAGGGCAGATACTTCCCCCACCATTCCCCGTCATCCCTCTTCAGAACTGTAGATTGAGTTTTTAAAATCATAAAATATGTAAATATGTAAAGAAGTTCTCCTCTTCTCTTTTGCCTTATAGAAACCCTTCCTAAAGATAGACTTGAAAGATTAATTTTGATTGTTTTCAGTTTTCTTCTGTAACTTTTCAAATAGCAGATGCAGTTTATGAGAGGAAGAATCAGGATGAGTTGTGGATAGACACTTGCTTTGTACGCGGGCCTTAAACAGAAGCGGGCTGTGTTCGTGCGCAGGGGGTGTTTTTGTTCCCTCCTCACTCCTTTGTGCTTGTCAAGTGCTGCCGTTTACTATGGCACATTCTTCCTGAACACCTGCTGTCAAGTACATCAAGTCTTTTCTTGCACAGTGCTACGGGTTTTTACAAAACCCAGCAAGCCCAGCATTAGACAGATAGCCTACGGAGTGATTGATTTATTTGTTTTAATAAAAAGACATGCTCAGATGCTGGCATACAGAAGTTCTTTTTAAAAGAATTTATTTTTCCAAGTACAAAGAACATCATAACCCTAGCACCTAATCCTGTGCCTGGCACTTAGTAGATACTCGGCAAACGTGTGTGGAATCAGGCTGTTCTGAAACCTCAACTGAACACTGCTGACTCCCTCAATTCTGGGGAGAACTGATTATCTTAATAGCTATGATATGAGCTGAAAGGTGTTTAAAAGGCATTGCCAGCAGTTAAGAAGTGAAGTCGTGGCATATTGTGAAATGTAGATTTTAATTTGCTCTTTGCAAAGTAATTATAAATCCATTTAAAGGAAATCCGGTTTTACCTTTGTCTTCCTTTGTACGGAGAGGCCTGTCAGAGAAGGTGTGCTGGAAGGTGGCGATCACGGGGCAGCTGTGTCGAGGCCGCTGTTGGGTTGCCCTCTGCGGCTCTCCTACCTGCTGTATGTGCTCACATCCTGGCTTGGGGCCTGAGCTGGTGTGACTTTCCCCCTGGATGCTGGCCTTCAGCCCTTTGCTTCCTTCACCCTGTCGCCTGAATTGCTTGCTCTCCTGAACAGAAAACTAAGCTTGTCTCTTACCTGATTTAAAGCCTCCCAAAATTTCCCGAGATAAAAACCAGTCGCCGTGACATTACCCATCATATATAATACAATCCTGCCTGTGGAGAGTGTTCATCCCCCTTCATATCTCCATGTGTGTGAGGAGCTCTCAGTGTTGCCCAGACTTTTTCCTGATACATGCAGCGATGTGCAGGTGACGCTGCTGCCTGCCTGAAGTCTCTGGCTTCTCTGAGCCTCCTGTTCCTGCTCCCCACTCCCACCCCCCAGCTGAATCATGAGAAAAACTCGGATCCACTCCCCCTGTAGGTCTGCCTCACACTGTGACCATAACATGCTTTTCAGTCTCCCAGGAAAACTGTTTTCAGTCAGTCTGATCTTAAACCAATTCATCTCAACACTTGGAAACTCTCAATTTTAATTTTCGGAACCATTTGTAATAATTTTAAGATTAGGCCATTACCTACAGCATGAATAATGGTTTTATGTTTTTAAAAAAATACCTATAAAATTATCAATCCTCTGGCCTTTGAAAACAAGAAACAAAAAGTATTTCCTCGTAGATCATATTGTGCATGATTTTTAGTATACCCTTCTCAAAAGAGTTTCTCATACAAAGGATGTGTGAGTAGTGCAAATGTCTGTCACCACATCCACTCACTCATACTCTGCATCTAAAGATGTCAGACTACTTCTTGTGAAAGGTTTACCAGGCTGAAGACTCTAGGTGAAGGCCTCCAAAGAGGTTTAAATGATTTGGCCACACACAGAGCTAGTAAGTGATTGGGCTAGAATTTTAATCCAATTAGGCTGATTCTTCTGCCCTTGCTTTTAAGCTTGTATACCAAATTAGAAGTTTAAAATCCAATCATGTACTCAGAAGAGTCAGAATTTTCTAGAAAGGAGAAGACTTCTTAGCTGAGATTTGAACAAGAGTTGGAGCCTGCCTGATAGACACAAAGGGGGAAAGCGTCTTTCTAAGGGAGAGCCGTGGGGGGGAGGGCAGGCAGGGAGGCAGAGGGCAGCAGTGTCTGGCCGACAGCCCTGGGCGGAGCAAGGAAAGGAGCTGTGAACCAGGTAGGAGAGGTGCGCCAGCTGTGGAGGCCAGCAGTGCCAGGCTTGACCCTGCTTGTCCCTTGAGGTCCATCAGATGGTTGAAAGACAGGATGCGCCAGCATTTGCAATTGGAACGATAGGTGTGCTGTGGATGGAGAGGTCACTGCAGGCTGTCATGAGGTTCTAGACAGGTCATATTGGTACGACTCCCCACAGGGAGCTTTCACTGAACGCCTCTTGGGTGCTGTGGGAGCTCCCAGCATTGAGCAGAATGGATGTGTTTCCTGCTACCACGTTTGGCCTTCCGTCTGTGGGAAAGACAGACTGTAAACAAGCACACCCACGATGATGCAGAAGACTGAGGAGAGGTGACAGCTTCAAGAGAGACTTAAGAGGTAGCCTTAACCACGCCTGTGAACCAGTTGGAAGAGAAAGGTGCCTAGAATAAATCCATGGTTTCTTGGAAATAAATCAGAGCTGTTACTAAGGACCCAACTCTGCTTGGTTTCTGGACAGGTTTTCCTCATGAGTCACGATCCACTGCGGAGAGTGGGAGAGTTCGCTAACATGCGGAGGCTCCTCACTGTGCTCTGTGCTGCAAGAAGCACTCCCTGGATCACATCTGATGTCCAACAGGGGGAGCTGGGGGAGGGGGGGTCAGGACCCCTCCTAATGCTCTGGTCAGAGTAAGCGCTCTATTCTCATTAAATTAGATCTGAACATTTGATAGGATATGAACCTATAAGTGTTGAATTTTAGAATTTATGAGAAAGAAAAGGCAGCCCTGTGACTGTGGTGTAGGCTTGGAGGGGGAAGAGTCCTTCATAGGAAGTAATGTTTTGAGTCCTTCTTACAAGGTTAGAAGAAGAAAAGAATGTGGGCCTTGTAACTGATATGTTTTTCAATAATGATCATGTAATGTAAGCTGTGGGCATTTCGTTGGGCAAGAATATCATGGGATGCTCCATGGACTTCTAGAATTGGGGGCTGGAAGACCCAATTAAAAGGTCATCTAGAGCTGGGCTATAGCTCTATAGCAGAGCACTTGTGCAGGTGGGTCAGGCCCTGACTTTCATCTCCACCTCCACAAAAAACAAATAAATAATGATTCAAATAAAAGGTCATCTAATGTAGTGATTACTCAGCTGGAACTGCTCACAAAATTGTGTGAGAAAGTGTGTGTGTGTGTGTAATGTTTGCAGGAATTCTCATCAGACGCACAGAGGCCTCTGGAGAAAGTGCTGCCTTTAGGAAACTGAGGCCATTAGAGGTGCAGACTTGCCCAAGGTCTTGAATAAGTTCTTAAAAAAGCAGTTTGCCCTGAGATTTCTTTTTTAAATATTGTTTTAATGAAGAAGCTGCAGTATCTAGTATGACCTTAGAGCCAAAAGGGTTCAGAGTATTAGAACGCCTTGGCTTGCTTTTTCACTGAGTTTTTATATGATTATTTTAAAATAATGCAGCACTCCATCATTCTGAGTGCATTCTTTCAACCTCATGCCCCAGAACAGTATTTTTAAAGAAATCCTAGGAAGTGTGTTCACTCATTCTGAGTTCTACAGGAAGCAAGGCTCTTTTTTACTATTTTTTTTAATCATAATTTTTACTAACAAGATCAGGCCAAAAAAGCCTGGCTGGCTGTTGGCCCAGACAGTCGTTGAGGTGAGCTCAGCCTGGTCTGCCCTGGGCCGGTTCCAGCTGGGAGGAGAGCAGAGGTGTGTGTCAGGTGGTCCACTGACTATCTGACACGTCTGCTGCATTGTTCTTTCAGCTATTAGAAAAGATATTCTAAAATACAGCGAATTTCAATTTTTTCAGAAGGGTAAAAAGAGTAACTTCAACCTTAAGAAAAATAGCCAAGCTATTTACAGTTGCATCCCCAGCAACTAAAATAGGACCTTGCATTTTTCTTTTTTCCTTTTCTTTTTCAACCTGTATCGTATTTCAGAATGGGAGTGTGTTTGCCCATTGAAAACGAGCATGATGCTCTTCTACTGACGTGACAGTAAGAGGAAGGACTGATTCAGCATTCAGAAACCCCAGATTTCTATTTAATTTCTGTAATTGTTTTTGTATGATACTGGGCTTCATTTCTTTGTCCGTAACAGGAGTATAATATCTATTTCCCAAAACTTGGAGAAATATTAAATGAGATACCATGTGAAAAGTATTTTATAGATTCTACATTCAAGATGCGTTGGAAATACCATTTTCCTAAGTGGAAATGAAGTATCAGCTTTTGTGAAGTTTCATGATTAAAAAGTGGGAATTTGAGGTAGAGTCCTACATGCCACTCTAGCCATTTCCTGGAGGTTTTTAATACGCAGTAGGCTCCAAAAAGTCCTGCATACAGAAATTTACATAGACCTTTAATTTTATTTCTGCTCAGTGTTTCCCAGACTAGCCCTTTTTTCACTGTACCTGTGAACACTCGCTGGAGTAGTTTGTGAAACACTGGCATTACATAGGATGGTAGTTAAATCGTGGCTTCTAGTAATCAATTTAGAACTCTAGGCATTATCATGTGAAACACATACAAGCTTGGCTATTGGATTGAAGTGGTTGTCCCATGTTCATGGCAAAATCATAGAAGTTGATGTTACAACTTGTTGAATAAGTGATCTTCTGCCTTTAAATTTATTGATTTATTAGTATTGAGAATCTAACAAATTTAAGACTTTTTACTTTTTTAAATCAACGTTGTCAGTTATAGTGTACATATAATAAACTGCACCAGTTCATGTCCATGATGCAGTTTGTATGTTTTGGCACTAGGGATTGAACCCAGGGTGTTCTACCACTGAAATACACCTCCAGCTTCCCCCCACTTTTTTCTCTGAGACAGGGTTTCATTAAGTTGCCCAGGCTGGCCTTGAACTTGTAATCCTCTGGTCCCAGCTTCTGGAGTTGCTGGGTTCCAGGTGTGCACCACCACACCCAGCACAGTTAATTTAATTTAAACAATTGTAAACCTGTGAAACTATCTCCACAAAGTACCAGACATTTCTGTTGCCCCCAAAAGATCGCCTTTGTCCCACTGCAGGCTATCTCTGTGCTTCTCCCAGGTTCAGTCAGTGACTACTGCTTTTTGTTAGTACGGATTAGGTGAACTTTTCCTCCCTTCCTTCCATTGAACTCAGGGGCACTCGACCACTGAGCCACATCCCCAGCCCTACTTTGTGTTTTATGTAGAGACAGGGTCTCACTGAGTTGCTTAGTTGCTGAGGCTGGCTTTGAACTCGAGATTCTTCTGTCTCGGCCTCCCTACGTGCTGGGATTACAGGCTTTTCCACCGTGCCCGGCTTGGTGAGCTTTTCTTAATATTTTATATAAGTGTAATTATGTAGTTTGTGGTTTTTATGTTGGGTTTATTTGACTCAAGATAGTGATATTTAAGATTCACATATTATTGTTTCAGTATTTTGTTCCTTTTTATTATTTAGTAATATTCCATTATATATTTTGTGTGTACACCCATAAATTAGTAGACATTGAGTTGTTGATGGTTTTAGGCTACTGTAAATAAAGCTATTATGAATATCTGTGTACAGGTTTGTGTGGATGTAAGTATTAGATCCTCTTAGGTAAATATCCAGGAATGGAACACTTGGGTTGTTATGGTCTGGTATTGTTCCCCTTTTTAAGAAACTGTGAACAGGGGCTGGGGCTGTAGCTCAGTGGTAGAGCACTTGCCTAGCATGCGTGAGGCACTGGGTTCGGTCCTCAGCACCACATCTAAATAATAAATGAATAAAATAAATATCTATGAACAACTAAAAAAAAAATTTAAAAAAGAAACAATAGTTTTTCAGAATGGTTATATTATTTTATATTCCCATTAGCCATGTATATAAGTTCTAGATGGTCCATATTCTTGATTAATCTTTGGTATTACCAGTGTCATTAAATTGTTATTCTTATGGTAATGTAATGATATTTCACTGTGTTCAAATTTGCATTGATCCAGTGGCTAATTATGTTGAATATCTTCTCATGTATTTACTTGCCAACAATAATAGCTTTCTTTCTGAGATATCCCTTCAATTTTTTTTCCCCATTTACTGCTGGGTTTTTAAATTATTTATTAATAATAAGGTGAATTTTTTCTTTATAAAAACTATAGTTTTAGCTCCTACATTGAGATTTATGAACTATTTTGGGTTAATTTTTAGTGTAGTGTGAATGTAATGTCACTGCTCACTTTTTCCCATCTGGATATCTAGTGGTACCAGTATCTGTTTTAAAAACACTTATTGTGTGCTTTAAAAATCAAAATCAATATGGATTTCCTTATTTTTTAATTATCTGTAGTTTTATCCTCAAGATACTGTTCTCTCAGTCTTGTCTCTTTAGTATTAAAAATTTTGAAGTCAAATAGTGTAAGTCCTTCAACCTGGTCCTTCACAAGTCACTTTCACTTAGACAGTCATAGTAGTTAGCCTGCCAATTTCTATTAAAAAGTTCTTGTGGAATTTAGATTGGAATTGCAGATTTTCTATAGAAAAATTTGAAAACACTTGACCTCTTTTTGTTGAAGATCCACCTCCATGAACATGGTGTATTTCTCCAATTAGGTCATCTGTATTTTCTCTGAAGAGCATTTCATATTTTTCAGAAAAGAATTCTTTGGCTAATTTTATTCCCAAGTTGTTTGTTTTATTCTTATGAATGTATTTCCATAAACTGGATCTTTCCTGCTTATTACATACAAACAAGCTTTTTTTTTTTTTTTTGGTACTGGGGATTGAACTCAGGGGCGCTCGACCACTGAGCCACACCCCCAGCCCTATTTTGTGTTTTATGTAGAGACAGGGTCTCACTGAGTTGCTTAGCGCCTCGCCATTACTGAGGCTGGCTTTGAACTCACGATCCTCCTGCGTCAGCCTCCCACAGTGCTGGGATTACAAGCATGAGCCACTGCGCCCGGCTAAAACAAGCTTTTTAAAATATCACATTTGTATCATGTGGTGTTGCTAGTAATCATTTTATAGATTCCTTAGACTTTCCATAGGAACGGTGCTTTCCTGCAAATGAAGAGTTGTACTTTTTCACCTTCCATGTTTTGTATCCCTCCCCCTTTTTTTTCTGATTGTGAAATCTGGTGCATCTATTAAAATTTTAAATAGAAGAAGAGGTGAGTTTTCTACCTTGTTCTTTGATCTTAGTAAAAACAAAACAAAAGTTGAGTATTTCAACATTAAATATGTGTTAGCTATAGGCTTTCAGTAGATACCACTTACTATATTAAAAAAGTCCCCTTCTATCCATAGTTTGCTGAGAACTTTTCATTGTGAGTGGATCTTTTGAAAAGGACTTTTAAAATATTGTTAGACTATTTTTGCCAGTTTTTAAAAGTGTTTTTAGTCTATATTATCCCAAGAATCATTCATCTGTAATTTTCAGTTCATGTAACATCTTTGTCAGGTTCTTGAGTTAATATGCTAATCTTATAAAACAACTTGAGAAGTTGTTTTGTTCTCAGTGTTCTGAAATGGTTATATGATTTTAATGTTGTTTTTTCTTTGGTAAAATTCAGAAGTGAAACTGCCTGGGCTTAGAGTTTCTTGATGGGAAGGTTGGCATAGCCAATTCAGTGGTTTAATGAATTCAGTTCAATTTTTAAAAATAAATACAGGGCCATTTGAACTTTTGGTTTTACTTTGTGTCAGTTTTCATCATTGTATTTAAGGAACTTGTTCTCTTTATCAGAGTTGTTCAGTTTCTTGTCATGAAATTGGCCATAATTTTCTCTCATCCTTTTACTATCTGTAGGACCTGTAGTGATGGACCCCCTCTTTCATTTCTGATGTTGATAATTTGAGTTTTTTCATCTTTGTTCAATCTAGCTAAAGTTTTGACCATTTAAAAAAAATCTTTCCAGTAAACTGCCCTTGGCTTTGCTGATTTTCCCCATTTGTTTTCCATTTTGTTGATTTCTGCTCTCTCATATTTAATGATTTCTTCCTCATACTTATTTTTTTTTCTCTTACTTACTTTTGAACATTGGGCTATTGATTTTAGATTTTCTTCTTTCCTACTATAAGCTTTTAAAGTTGTAAATTGCAAGTAAGCACTACTTTAGACACGCTCCAAATTTGGCATGTTAGAGTTGCATTATTGTTCAGTTTGAAACATTTTCCAATTTCCTTTGTGATTTCTTTCTGCTGTAGTTTATTTATAAGTGTGTTGTTTAATTTCCATGGGTTTGGAGTTTTCTTCTGTCTTGCTTACTCATTTCTGATTTACTAAGGTCAGAGCACTGTATCGTACTCTATATGATTTGCTTTTTTTAAAGTCTTGTTTTATGGACCATAATATAAGTTGTCTTGGTGAATTTATCAGGTGCCTATGAAAAGAATGTGTATCCTGAGGTTGTTGGATGTGGTGGTCTAGAATTATACCTATGTAGATTAATTTCGGTATTGTTCCACCAAGCAATCTTTGAATATAAGTTGTATCCTTTTACTTTTCAGAAGGCCCAAAGCCTTCTGGTGGCTTCCTTTTTACACTACCTGTTGGGCCTTAAGATCTACTCATAACTCTGTGTGACCTCAATTCCTACCTCTTTTCTCTGTATTCACTATGCCATTTTTTTTTCTTTCCATGGAACATGCCAGTTATTCTTGCCTTAGCAGTTCATGTTCCTGCTGCCTTGAACGATTTCCAGCAAATCCTTGTATGGCTAACTCCTTTGGGTATCTGCCTAAGTTTCTTCTCAGAAATATTCTCTTCCCCAACTAAAGCTGCCCATTCCTTCCAGGGATGGACACACACACTCACACACATACACCCCTTTCAGACCTGTTTCTCTTTCTTACCAGCTTTACTGAGATATAAATCACATACTATAGCTGAGTGCAGTAGTGAACATCTGTAATCCCATCAGCTCAGGAGGCTCAGGCAGGAGGATCACAAGTTCAAGGCCAGCTCCAGCAACTTAGCAAGGCCCTGTCTTGAAATAAAAATTAGAAGGACTGAGGATGTAGCTCAATGATAGAACATTCCTTAGTTCAATCCCCAGTAAATAAATAAATACCATAAATTTCACTCATTTAAAATATCTCCCTCATTGGTTTTTAGTATTCTCACAGATATGTTAACCATCACCACAATTTGTTATCTATCTCATTCATACATTTTTCTAGTATCAGAACTGTTGGATGAGTAACACATGCTCAGTAAATTCTTCCTAATAAGTAAGTTCATTATTCATAAGGTAATTTAGGCATCAGTCTTAAGTAAAATATCAGGAAAGTTCAGTTGACGGATTCAACTCTAGGCCTTCTTCGATCAGAGCTGTGCTATTTGGATGACTCTCTGAAAACAGCGGACAGCTTGTGCATATTTTAAGAGTTATTGAAGAAAGCTGGTGCAGTGGCTTTGAAATTAAAAAAAAAAAGACTGAGAGTGTAGCTCAGTGGTAAAGCACCCCTGAGTTCAATCTCCAGCACTGCTCCCTCCCCCACAAAAAAAGAGTTATTGAAAGAGCCGGGTACTGTCACACATGCTTATAATCCCAGCTACTCAGGAAGCTGAGGCAGGAGGATCACTAGTTTGAGATCAGATTGGGTGATTTAGTGAGATTCTGTCTCAGATTTTTAAGAAATGAAAAAGGGATGTAGCTCAATGATAGAGCACCCCTGAGTTTAATTTCTACTACTGGGAGGAAAAAGGTTATTGAAGGAAATTATGAAAAGTTCCTGTTGAAATAATAAATGCAAAAGATGTGCTGTGCCCCCAGAGTCACTCTCTACTTACTCACAGTTGGAGAGGAGCAGAAAGCCCCCCAGAAACACTAATTTTTCTATTTTCAGGAACACTCTAGATGTTGTAAATTTGAAATAGATTATCAGCATGTCTAGCACTTGTGTTGTTTGCTGGTTCTGGATGACCATGGATGATTGATGAGATGCTGAGCATGCCCTTTTCCGGATGCCTGGATGTGGAATGTCAGTTCTGAGCTGGTTAATCCTTATTGCTCCCTCTCTCTCTAGGCTTTGATGCGGCCTGGACGAATTGATAGAATCATCTATGTGCCTTTACCAGATGCAGCAACAAGAAGGGAAATATTTAACCTGCAGTTTCACTCTATGCCAATCAGTAATGAGGTTGACCTGGATGAGCTCATTCTGCAAACCCACACATACTCAGGAGCAGAGGTAAGATAACTTCTCTCAAGGTACCTTTGTGACTGGGGCTATAGCCCAGCGACAAGCCACGGGCTTCGGGTGGGAGAGGCTGAGTGCATTGCCCAGCCCTGGGGAAGAAGCGGTGAGAGGGAAGCAGTGGCTCGGGACATGAAGCAGAAGCTGCTTGCTGATGACTGCCTTAGAGCGCAGTGTGCCAAGGGGTCTTCTGACAGGCAGACCATGCTGACCCGCCTTGCCTGGCCCATGTCATAGCACAGTTAGGGTTCTTTTTTAATCTGGCTTCTGTGATTTCTCAAAGTGTTGCCTTCAGAAAAGTAACTAAGATAGTGGGAAGAATACCGAGCGGAAGCCGATTCTCCTGTCAACTTCTCGGTAACAGCCGTTTCCAACCAGCCACACGTTCCGTTGAACTTTGATGTTTTTTTTAACCTATCAAATGGGAATGATAGTACAACCTTCCTGCTGTTTCCTCATGGAGGACATAGAATGAAATTAGGGGATCACAAGTAAAAAGGAGTTGGCATCGTCTCTTATCACTTGGACACTTACATCAATCTACTAATATATCACAAAGGTTCTCTCATAAAACAGTAACACCTTCCTTTAACTGTGATGACACACTCTCAACTAGAACAAGACGTGTGAAAGGATGAAAAGAACTTTTGTGCATGACAGATAAATAGTTTTTCTCTCCTTAGCAGATCTTTACTTACAATATAAAATTTCATTAAATAAATTGTGCAACTTTTCTACGTGCTTTTTTTTTTTTTTTGAGGTACTGGGATTGAACCCAAGGTCTTGCACATACTAAGCAAATGCTCTACCACTGAGCGTCCCACTGTTTATTTCCCACAGTTTACTTCCCCAACCATTTTTATTTTATTTTGAGATGGTATCTAGCTAAGTTACCGAGGCCATCCTCAAACTTGTGATCCTCCTGCCTCAGCCTCCCAGGTAGCTGGGATTGCATGCATACTTCACCACACCCAGCTTCTACTGAATTCTTAACAAAAAGACAGGCTATATACCTCACACAGAAATAGCATCTGAATACCACTGATGGATATATACTGGATAGTTAGTGTTTTTTAAGGAAGATATTATAGATTTTTTTCTGTTCTGAATAATTCAGTAGGCTGGGACTACTGAATCTGTAAAAAACAGATTTACATGTCACAGATCATAAGTGGTACTGTAGGTAAATTTATATGTTGCGTTGACTTTCGTGTATAATGCGGTCCAGCTAATAGCAACATTCAAAGTCAGTCTCACGTCTACCATTGTTTTATGTTAAGAATTATGGAGTTTAATTTTCCTTCTTCTGAGTTTCTCAAAAACAGTGGGGATGGGAGCCATATAGACAGTAGCTTGAAAAGCAGTTGGACTGCATTTACATTTAAGTTCTGTCTGAAACAGTGTCTTCATGAGCATCTCTTTGCATGACTATAATGTTAAGATGAACATATTGTTAACTGACTACTCCAGCATTTCTAAAAATCAGTTTTTGATGTGAGTCTAAGAGCAGGTGTCATATGTATAATATGGCAGTTTACAGGAAGCAAACAACAAGGAGAAGAAACCATAAATATCGGGCTTGAGTGAGGTGGGACAGCAGTTGTTATGGTGCAGATGTGCCTTCTCACTTGGAAGCAATTCAAGTAGCAACACTGAAGTTCAAAACAGAAAGCGAAGCCAAGGAGGTTCTGTCTGGCTTAAAAGAAACACTCCCTCAGTGCTGGTGGTTGCTGCAGCAGCCTGCTAGTTCTTAGGTGGTGCATGTCTTAGCCTAAAACAAAAGCGCGTTTACGACTAATTTTTATATCAAATCTTCTAAAAGTAGTCACAAGAAAAGTAGCAAAAATTCTCTCCTTCCTTGATTTAAATGTTTTCATCCCACAGTGTTCAGGCAACAAAGGAGATTGTGCTGTGGTCCTGTTTATAATTAGTATATTTACAACTTCATAGAAATTTTATCTCAAGACTTTTTTTTTGGTCCCGGGGATTGAACTCAAGGGTACTGGACCACTGAGCCACATCCCCAGCTCTATTTTGTGTTTTCTGTAGAGATAGGGTCTGTTGCTGAGGCTGGTTTTGAACTCACAATTCTCCTGTCTCAGCCTCCCAAAGTGCTGGGATTACAGGCAGAACTATATCTTAATAGTTCCGTGGTTTTCAGTCTGGAAAAGACAGGTTTTTTCCACCTGGGGTATTTTATTTATTTTTGTTGTTCTAAATATTTAGGGGGTTCACATAGGTGTTTGAGGAGAACTTTATTTTTTAAAAAGATTTAGAATTGGTCAATAAGAAATTTAGAACAGTCCATATTTAGCTTTAGATAAAATATCTCACTTTTTTTCCCTGTGTCTTTTCATTGGAATGAAAATGATGCTACAGTGTTTTAAGGCCAAAATTAGGTTTGATTTTTTTCTTTTTTAACAGTGAAATGAATTCAGAGCCAGAGCCTCAGGCACCCAACTCTGTAGACAAAGTGCATTGCAAACTCTAGTATGACTAATTTGTGTCCTTCCCAGGCCAAGGCCATGTCCTTGACAATGGCACCTGTTTAACAGACACTGGAGAAACTGGCAGGGGTGGGAGGATCAGAGCTCTTTTCTTTCAGGGCACTTCAGGTAAGTTGTTTAATTTTTTGGAACCTTGGTATTCTGTTTTGTAAAATCTTTATGTGAAATTGTTTTAGGGTATGGTGAGATAACAGATGTAAGATCACCAGGTGCCAACGCCTGTTGCCAAGAGCACCTCCTCAGTTTTAGTCCCCTTTGCTCTTCCTTCTTCTCACCAGTTTGATATTCATATGTCCCACTAAAATGTTAGATGATGTTGCTACAAGGTGGCAATATGTTTTGCATTACTCAATAATCAGATAAATCATTTACCTGAAAGCTAAATAATAATTGTTTTCTCTATTCTTTAAAATATTAAAATTCACTTAATATGGTGTTCTTAGAGTAGTAGTATATATGTAGCCATAGAAAGGTTTTTTTAAAGAAATTTATTAAACACATTTCACACCAAGTTTTTAAAAAACTTCATGTAAACTTAGTTTTTTTAAATCCCTACTTTAATATTAAAATGATCTGTCTTGGGTGTTCAGGAGTCTGTGCCTTCCTAGGTCTAATAATGGCGTAAGGTCTTCGTGCCAGCTTGACATTAAAACTCACCTCTTGGTGTGCCTCATCTGCTCAGGGGAAGGACTGTCCTCACCAGGCCTGAGCTCTTGCAGCTGTTAAGAGAAGAGCCTTAAATTGCTTTTCTATCTTGCTGATCAACGTTCCTTCTGACTTCTGTTTTCCTCCCACTCAATGAAAACAGGAGCAGTTATGTCCACTTAGAGTGTCTGTGCTCTTCCTCCGTGGCTTCTCTTGTGAAATGCCCCGCCCCTGAGCAGTCAGGACCCGTGTGCCGTGGTCAGGTGCAGATCCGCTGTTGGTCTGACCAGTCTGACAGCGCGTCTGAAATGAGAATTGGGACTCAGCAGCAGGACAGGGCACCTTGGGTGTCACCTCGGGCTCTCACCAGCTGTTGTACGGAGTGGCGGCTGCAGCGTCCCCTGCCACCTAAGGCACAGCCTCACCACCCCAGGTGGTGGCCTGCCTGCAGCCACCTCTTCCCCGGAATGACAAGCTGCCCTGTGGAAGCCTGCTATGGCCAGCTGGTCGTCTGTTCACGCTGAACAGCTTCTTTGTCATCTCCCTACTCTCTTTGGAGCTCTTATCCTATGATTCTGTACCTGACCTCAGAGTTTCAAACTGCTTGTTAAGTGCACAGCCTTCTGAAATCACAGCTGTGCCAGTGAACCGTCAGACCGCCCAGGCAGAAGCGGCCTTTCCTTCCTGACCCTTACGCTCATCTCCTTTGGCTTCCTGAGGTCTTGGCACGGTTCTTTCTTGGTCATTGTAATGGGAACAGCTGCCTTGTCTTCCCAGACCCTCTCTCAGCTGAGACAAGGTCTCACACCCGGCGGACGATGTGCCGATGTAGGCTGGCATGTTGATTCTGAGGCACTTACCAACCAAAAATCTTGGCCCTAACATTTATTAAAGTGGCATCTTCTAGTGTGAGTCGCCTTTTCTTACACATCATCTAGGTGGGTGCCCTCGCCCTGTGGGGACAGTGACATAGCAAAAGAAGCAGCGCTGAGCCAGAGCACCTGATCAGCCTGTGGTCCCACCAAAACCAGACCTGCTGTTCTTCCTGAAGACCTTGGTGCTCTATGCGGGCTCTGAGTACACTGAGTCTTTGAAGCCTTCGCCCTCTCCAGACCTTCAGTGAAGACCTGCTTGTTCTTGTGGAGTGTCTTGGCCAAGTGAACAGTAGCTTTACTCCTTTGTATAAAACTTCTCTGTACAATATTTGCCTCCACCTACCTTCTTTTCATCTTCCCCCAAATGCATAAGTGATTTGAATTTGGGTTTCTTAACTATCATTTTTCATTTATTTAAATCCTGAGGTATTATGTACAAGACTTGTGACTTAGAGGGAAAGACACATAAACAACCATGTTCTGTGTTTGTATGGCATGATCTAGGCATGTGCAGTATTGCCAGAGAAAGAAGGGAGTCTCACAAGAGCCAGGGTTAAAGGTGGAGGCACAGCCTTCACCTTTGTAAGGGGCTCTCGAATTTGGTCTTGTCCAGCTTTGTATCACATTACCTAGCACACTGCCTCACATAGAACCGACACGTGTCCATTAAATAAACAGATTTATATTTTACATTGCAAATTAGATAAGCTACACTCTGAGTTCAAGACTTGCCTTCCATACCCTGAATATTAAAGCTATCTTTTGTGTAGCATTAGCACTTAGAACGTCCCATGAGACGTAGCACCCATATAAATTGCCATATTATTAAAAGTCAAGTGGATTATGTCTTCATAATATAACATGACTTTGAATAGAAACTCCCAGGACAAAGACCTTTTCCCTGCAGCTCTGTTCAGTGGCTAAAGTATGTCTGTCCTGTTGTAAATGAACTATGAAAAGTTACTTCAGGGTCTGGTTCTTGGTGGAACCACAGAATCACAATGTACCAACTCGTCAGCCTCCGCCCCTTCCCTTCCCTCCTCTCTAGCACCTTGTCAGCTACTTGCTATGTGAAGAAACTTGGTCAAAGCCAAGACCCATCTTGGCCATTTACTGCAGTACGAGTTTGGCCAAACCATTTATCATCTCTACAGCTCACACTCTCATCTTTTAATAACAGAGTAGAAATGTGGTCTCTGTGGTCATATGTATCTTATGGTACTTTTAGAAACCTGGAGCCTTGGGATCTTAGTGCCTCTAAAACTTGGCTTCTTTTGCCTACAGATCCTAATCATGGCATCAGAGGAATGAGGACCTAGGATGATCAATAGTTCATACAACTTGGTTTTTAATGAAATTCTCCTTAGCAAACCTAACAATTTTTCACTGAACAGAAATAAATGTTTTACCTGCTCAGAGATTCCAAAGTCTAGTGATATGATACACATATACACACACAGGCATATATGTATATGTATATATGTATGTATGTATGTGTGTATATATATATATATATATATATATATATATATGGTTTTATTGGTCCTAAGTCCTTTAGCAGTTCTGCTTTTCAGCTTCCTTAAGAACAGATGCTCATCAGGGCTAGGATTGTAGCTCAGTGGTAGAGCGCTTGCCTCGCATGCGTGAGGCCCTGGGTTTGATCCTCAGCACCATATACAAAGCAATAAAATAAAGACATTGTGTCCATCTACAACTAAAAAAACATATTAAAAAAAAAAAAGAACAGATGCTCATCATATTCAATATTAATGGTTTTAGAGGCACTCAGGAAAAAAAAATGTGCAGAAGCCAAAGTTTTTCTTGAATTCTCTTTTTTGGCTAAGTAACTGCAGGTTATAGTTACAGTGATGTTAGTTATAACTTAGAATTTTTAAAATGTTCTTCCAGTGCAGAAATTCTTAATTTCAGCTTCTACTTAAATTGGCAACAAAAGCATGTGAATCCAACCTGCCCAGGTCTGTGTTACATAGAATGTTCACCCCACAGCGGATGGTCCTCCAGAACACCTTGTGCTGCCACACCTGTGCTGCTGCCTCCCTGGCAAGTGTGAAGAAAGCATTAGTCAGAAAGGAAGTGGCTGTTGAATGAGATTTTCTAGCAGCAGATTAATAGATCATTTTATAACCAAATGAATATGGAAGCCCCTTTATAGAGAAGCAGTTATGTCTAGGTAACAAGTTAGTCAGGACCTACCTGATAATCTGGTTTCCAAGGCTGGCAGACAAGGTACACCTGTGCTTGTGGAGAGTTCCGTAAGCCTGTGGTAATGCCAGTTTCAACATAATGTTCCACCTTATTTATTCTCTTTTGAATCTCCACCACTCTGTAACTTCCCACTAGTTCTCCAAAATTCTTGTATAGACTGTTTGTTTCTCCATCTTAAAGAAGAATGATATAATTTGGAGGTTTATGAACTTGAGAGGAACATATGATTTTTAAAAAAGATTTGTGAAGTATGCTATTTGCTCTCTGTAGCACAGAATCTAACATATTTTTGTTTGGTCATCTGAGGTGCTGGAAGGCTAATTTCTAATAATAATTTTAATCTGTCTGTATATATGAAGAGTATGCACCCAAATATGTGAAAACTGCCTGTTCTTCTAAGAATTTTTTTTTTATTTTTATTTCGTGAACTGCATTATGGTTATGGAATGGGAAAGATCTAAGTCCAGCCACGCCTGCCCATTTCCTAGCCCATGGTGAGTAGAAAAGATCTCTCCTTTATGGAGCTATTGTCCAGATTAGTTGCAACAGTTTCTATAAGGGATTTAATCTTAGCGTGCACATGATAAATGCTCAATAAGTCATTTTTGTTGTACTTTTTATGATCAGCAAATCCAGTTTGATCTGGAATATCAAAAACTACAGTTTGCTTGATGTTTTTCCATATTTTTCACCTTAGGTTTTACGAACACCATTAATGAACACTTCATGCGGCACTTTTGCTTTGAGTTTCAGTGGAGTGCTCTTTAAATCCACCTATATTTCATGGTTACATGAAGCATGTATTTCGTCTTGTTTATAAACACCTCTAATCCTTATTTTTAATTTTTCTTTGTTAAAGATATATGTTAGTTTTTTACTTTTCAAATATGTAAAGCCAGTGTTTATTTGCAAACCATCTGTATAATTGTCCCTACTTAGCATTTTAAGTAATTCCTACTTTTTCTCTTATAGCTTAATTTTATTTTCTTTTTACATAAGTCTTACTAATTTAAAACATTATTGAATAGAACAACTTCTAAAAATCAAAGATTTCTGATTCTACTAAAATACTTGTTTAGAGAATAAGCATACCTAATTACAGTGCCCTTTCTTTTAGTTTAGGTGTAGACCCCGGAGTTAGGTAAGAAAGAGAGTTCTAAAGCTAAGGACAGAGGTGTCCACACCTCTCGTTACTGGTTTATGGTGGCCACAGTGGGCATGCTTTCATTTTTCTTCTTCAAATGACAGTCATTCTGAATTCTGAAAGATATCGTTCTCATTAAATATTACTAAACTTGTGTCAAATGGTGGTATATGCAGTGGATGAATTTTTCTTAAATGTGTCCTTTCACAAAGTTTGGGAAATTTAAAAACAGATGCTAGCTTTACCTTTGTCTAAAAAAGAGACAAGGATTATTTAATTTGCAGTGCTTTCTTTTTTGACTTGTTTGTATTTATCTTCCAGTAGTATGTCTGCTGTTCTTTAATACAGGTTGGGTATCCCTTATCTGAAATAATTGGGACCAGTATTTCAAATTCCAGATATTTTTAGATTTATAATATTTGCATAACCTTTACTGGTTGGGCATTCCCTAATCCAAAAATCCAAAATTTAAAACCTTTTGAGCTTGAGTCTCAGTTTTCAGAGCATTTTGTTTTTGTTTGTTTGTTTGTTTGTTTGTTTTGGTACCGGGCATGGAACTCAGAGGCACTCGACCACTGAGCCACATCCCCAGCCCTATTTTTGTGTTTTATGTAGAGACAGGGTCTCTCTGAGTTGCTTAGTGCCTCGCCATGGCTGAGGCTGGCTTTGAACTCGCGATTCTCCTGTCTCAGCCTCCCTAAGTGCTGGGATTACAGGCTTGCGCCACCGCATCCGGCTTTTCAGAATATTTTGGAGTTGGGGTTTTCAAAGTAGGCATGCTCAAACTGTACTAACTCCTTTTATTTATTCTGGAAAAGCAAGAGTATTTTTAGTACATATATAATATAATGTAACATTATATTATAATATACTAGTAGTATTTCTGTGTGTGGGAAAAGCGTCCCTGCTTCTTTAGGAGTAGAAACACTAGGTGTGATGGATGCTGCTTTACATTGTGAGGGTCCAATTCTGGATTGTTTTTTCTTTTCGGGCTACAGAATATCACACTTTTGGCATTAAGACTAGGAGCTGAAGTAGCCCCTCAAGTCATTGTTGGCACCCTAACCCTGTGCAGCTAGATCTGCACACAGGACCTATGGGAAGGTGATGTAGTTAAATGAGAGGATAGGAGGAGTCCAGTCCATGTAGGTCGGCAGCCCTGTGGGAAGTGGGGGAGAGGGAGGAGAGTGTCCCTGCAGGTGTTCACACACCAAGGAAGGGCCACCACGTGAGGACACAGTGAGAAGGCAGACCTCTGCAGGCCAGGCAGGACGTCCTCAACAAAAACTAACCATGCTGGCACCTTGATCTCAGAATTACAACCTCCAGAACTGTGTAAAAATAAGTTTCTGTTGGTATAGTTAGACCTCTGTATCTGTAGGTTAGAAATACCCCCCCCCAAAAAAATCCCCCAAACTTCCTAAAAGCAAAACTTGAATGTGCCACATGCCAAGTCCTGTGCTGAACCCACATAGATGAAGTGGTGTGCACGTGGGCACACCTGCTGTAGCCTCCACTTCCTCACACACCTTGCTCTCTCGGCTCTCCTTGGAGCCTTGGCTGCCCTGGGTCCTGCGCTGACCACGTTGTTAGGCCTGTGATGGTTGTGCCTGTGCCGAACATGGACACACTTCCTTGTCTTGAAATTTTCCCCTAAAGAATGCACTATAAAAGTAACTTACATCATATTAGATGCTGTAAATAATCTAGACACTATTTAAATTATACAGGAGGGTGAATGTAGTTTATATGCAAATATTACACCATTTTATATAAAGGTCTTGAAGATCCACAGATTTTGGTATCCCTTGGCGTCTCAGACCAGTCCCCTGCAGGTATCGAGGGGTGACTGTACTTTGTTATGGCAACCCATGCTCAGAGAGTCCATTACAGCACACAGCATTGTAGCTCAGGTTTTTTTTTTTTTTTTTTTTTTTTTTTTTTTTTTTTTTTTTTTTTTTTTTTTTTTTTTTTTGCTTCTTTTTTTTTTAATTTTTTTTTTTAGTTGTAGATGGACACAATATCTTTATTTATTTTTATGTGGTGCTGAAGATTGAACCCGGTGCCTCACGCATGCGAGGCAAGCGCTCTACCACTGAGCCACAATCCCAGCCCTCAGGTTCTTTTTAAATTTTGGTGTTTTGTTTGGTAATAGTAGAGATGATTTCTGTCCATAAATAATCATTAATTTCAGTCTGAATTGCCTACAGGAAACAGATGATTGTAGGCAGTTCTTAGTTTGCCAACAATTATTCTGCAAGTTCTCTTTTAAGAATTCAGAATACTTTTCTTTCTGAAAGCAGTGCTCCTGTGGTTATTTCAGGCTCTCCCCCTGAAATGTGTCGCACCCCAAGTACAGGTAACCTAACAGCAGTAGAGTGAGGTTTTGGTCCTAGAAACAGGAAAATCTGCTCTACTAGGGTCAGCAAAAGGAAGAGGGCCTTTTCTTTGGTGTCTAGGCACAGCACCAGCCCTGTACAAGGTTAGACTAAACAGAGTTTGTCTCGACCTTATCCCACTGGATGCCCAGTCACCTTTCACCTTCCCTGCAGCATCCTCCAGACCTTCTTTCTAAGTGTTTTTCTTTTCACAGTTCCAGTCAGTTGTCCCGTAAGAAAGTTATGATGCAGTCAGTTCACAGTAAACCAGATGATCAGGGCCATGCTCAGAGCTAGCTGCATTGAGGGGTTGGTAGGGGCTGCTCCCCACATGAATGTCTGACTGGTGCATCTTCGCATTATATGAAAAAGAAAGAACTCAAAGTCTTCTAGTCTACTCCCTCTAGCTTTCCTTTCTTAACCCCTTTGTTTCCTCTTCTGACTTTGGAGATACTGGAATAGCTCAAAGGTCATTGGTTTAATTCTACAGCAACGATTTTAAATAAATACCTAGTAAACATAAATAAAACCATGTACAATCTGCAGAGAGGATTCCTAGTTTTTCCTATTGTACGTAATTACGTCTTTACCTTGTTGTACTCAAATTGTGTGGTACGTTCCGTTAACTTCATGGACATAAGTTTCTAACTCTTTAGGTAAATTCTAAGGAGTGTGGCTGCTGGATCACATTTTAAGGTACAATTAAATTTACTTGAAAAAAAGGAAAAAACCTTCCAGCTGGGCACAGTGTCACACATCCATAATCCCAGCAACTCAGGAGGTTGAGGCAAGAGGATTGCAAGTTTGAGGCCATCCAAAGCAACTTAGTAAGATCCTTTCTCAAAATAAAAAGTACTGTGGATGTAGTTCAGTGGTAAAGCACCCCTGGGTTCAATCCCTAGTATAGGGGCCTGGAGGGACACTTCCAAATTGTCTTTTCAAAAGTGGCTGCACCATTTTGCATTCTCATCAACAATGAATGAGAATCCTTCCCAGCATTTGATACACTTAGTGTCAGTTTCAGGTTGCCCCGTGTGGTGACCTGGCTGGTGGGTGGCAGTGCCCTTGTGTCATGAGATGGGAGTGTCTTCTCACGTGCCTCCTTGGCATCTGTGTGTATTCCTTGGTGAGATGTCTCCAGAGATATTTTGCCTATTTTTAATGGGATATTTTTGTTTTCTTATTGTTGAGTTTTAACAGTTGTTTATTTCAGATTTCAGTCCTTTATCAGAAACATGTTTTATAAAGATTTTGTTTCACTCTGTAGTTTGCTTTTTTATTATCCAGTGCCTTTCACAGAGTAGAAATTTTTTGATTTTAGTGAACTACATTTAGTGAGTTTTTCTATAGAAAAAATCAGTTTAGAGTCAATTTATAAAAGCAGTTAAAGATAAAAATCTATATTTGCTCTATAGTTTCTGTCCTCATTTATAATTGTGATGGCTTAGAACTTAATGTTAATGGAAGATCATTCCTTAAAGAACTGTTATGCGTGAAGTGATCCCCCTCCATCTACCTACCTACTTACCTACCTACCTACCTACCTGCCTACCTTTTTGAGATGCTACTGTATTTGAATCAGATACCTCTGTCTACATGAATCAAGAGAAGCATTCTCAGAAATGGGGACTCCCTTCCCAACAGGAGCAATTTCAGCTTGTGCCCTTTCTGTATTTTGTGAGTAGATCACACGCCACACAATGGCAGTACTTACAGCCATGCTTTAAAATGCTGCATAACGGTGCTAGCAGGTGACAGATGCGGGAAGGGACTTTTTAACGAAGAAGTGTACCAGAAAGAACTTTTGACATTTTTAAAGAGAACCTAATCATGTCACCTCCTGGTGACATAATGGGGCCTTATTTCTGTCTCTGATGGTAAGTAGCTTTGTGCCCTTGGGGAAGTCTTAACTGACCTCTTCATATTTCAACTCCTTTATATGGAATGAAAGTATTCCCAAGGGCCTTTCCACCTTTGAAATTCTGAGGTTCTGTATCTAATTACGCCTCCTAGCCTTGCCCTGCTACTTTCTGCTTTTAAACAATGTTAGAGTTAATATTAAGGGAGATTGTTTACAGAAAACAGTTGGATCCACATTGTAAAATAATAAGGCCAAAGCAGCAAACGGTTCTCTTCACGTATCTCTTCTGCTTGTTGAACCATAGAAGAAAACTGAGGACTTTAGTGACAGCTTCACTCCTGCACATAGATCTACCAGAATCTATCCTGGTGGACATAAAGCAGCAAACAATTCTTTGGCACTTCCACCCACATTAGAAGAGCATAACGCATAGTGTCTATGGAGCCTGATGTTGCTTGCCTCCATGAAGAAAGTAGGGCAGAAGCAGGCTTCCGAACCGAGAAGCTGGTGGGAAGTGGCCTCCAGGCTGCATAGAAACACTGCTGCAGGCTATTGGGATTCTGTTTCCTTAATGTCTTCATGTCCCCATCATTGTTCTTTATTTGATTCTAGCTAGAACTATATTTGTAATAGTTTGGTAGTTGGAACGGAAGTTCCCTTAGCAAGTGTGTGCAGTGGGTTGTTTACTGATTCATACATTCATGAAGAAAAAAGTAATGGTTACCTCCTGTGGAACCCCAGGTTGCTGTCTCTGAACCTGTGACAGATGTGTGACAAACTGATAACCCTCTTATTTCTGACTGTCCTAAGTATTCCCCACTGACTCATAAGAGCTTACCTTGAGCCACCTCTAATCCAGGAGACTGACTTCTTTGGGTTTTAGGATTGTTGGAGTTTTCCTTATCATTTTTTTTTGTACTGGGAATTGATACTGGGCTCACTTTGCTACTGGGCTACATTCCCAGCCCGTTGGAGACAGGGTCTCACTCAGTTGGTGGCCTCAAGCTTCAAATCTTTGTGCCTCAGCCTCCCAGGTCGTCGGGATTATAGGCAATGTTTTCCTTACTTCTGAGGAAACCCACAAACTTCATTTGCTGCCTTAGTAAGACAGTTTGCATTTATACAAGCTTATTCAAAGCTCAAGCGTGGCTTGCTACTGGGCTTCAGTTCCTGGGTAAGAACTTGTCTTTAAGGCATTGTGTTCATTTTCCCCACTGCTTATCACCTGCACGGCTGTTCTGTCTCCTTGGTGAGGTTTTAAAGGACATGTTTCACCACCACCCCCACTTACATAGGGGTAGATTATCATCTTGGTGAGGAACCATGGGGTGCAGCTGCAGCTTCAGGGGGCTGTTTGAGTCTTCTTTCAGCAAGCCAGCACCCCTTCTGGAAAGCTGTCCCTGACCACGCCAACCTGGAAATGATTTCCAACCTGGAGTTCTGTATCTAGCCAAAGATGAAATCACATGAGAGGGTGGGACAAATACATTTCTCACACATGGAATCTAAAATGAGCTAATCTCCATGCACCCCCTTTTAGGAAGCTTATGGAAAATGTATTCCTCTAGAAATGAGCTAAAACATGGTTTCCAGAAAACAAGCACTTCAGCACACTAGAACAACAAAAGGGACTCCGTGGGTGATATTCAAGAAGAATCCTAGGAAAGACATTTTTTAAGCTTTTCTTTAAAAGGGGGCAAGGAAACTCATTATCATCAGGTTGTCACTATTTAATAGACAACTTTACTTTTCATTTGAGAATACTAGTAAGAAAGACTAGTGGGTGAATGTTACATCAGCTGCACTTGGGGATCATGAAAGCAAAATATTGTGCCAGGTAATAATGAGGTACTCTTTCCCTCTCTTCATTGCAATCCAGAGCTGTTTCTCCATGAAAGTTTTATTTTAGAACTCATGGTAACTTTTTTCTGTCATTTTCTTAAAATATTTTTTTAGTTGTAGATGGACACAATGTCTTTTATTTTATTGCTTTGTATGTGGTGCTGAGGATCGAACCCAGGGCCTCACACATGCGAGGCAAGTGCTCTACCACTGAGCTACAATCCCAGTCCCTTTTCTGTCATTTTTTTTGTTTTTTTGTTTTTTTGGTACTGGGGATTGAACTCAGGGGCACTCGACCACTGAGCCACATCCCCAGCCCTATTTTGTGTTTTATGTAGAGACAGGGTCTCACTGAGTTGCTTAGC
>PVHX01017898.1:0-38524 GCA_004024805.1 Geosciurus inauris | reverse complement strand
AAACAATCCAATCAATAAATGGGCTAAGGAGCTGAATAGAAACCTCTCAGAAGATGATGTACAATCAACGAACATATATATGAAGAAATGTTCAACGTCTCTAGCCATTAGAGAAGTGCAAATCAAAACTACCCTCAGATTTCATCTCACCCCAGTCAGAATGGCAGCTATCCAAAATACCAGCAACAATAAGTGCTGGTGAGGATGTGGAGAAAAAGGTACACTTAAACATTGCTGGTGGGATTGCAAATTGGTGCAACCAATCTGGAAAGCAGTATGGAGACTGCTTAAAAAACTTGGAATGGAACACCATTTGACCCAGCTATCCCACTCCTTGGCCTATACCCTAAAGACTTAAAAACAGCACACTACAGTAAAGCAGCCACTTCAATGTTTATAGCAGCACAATTCACAATTGCAAAACTGTGGAAGCAACCCAGATGTCCTTCAATAGATGAATGAATAAAGAAACTGTGGTCCATATACACAATGGAATATTATTCAGCAATAAAAGAGAATAAAATTATGGCATTTGCAGGCAAATGGATGGAGTTGGAAAGCATTATGCTAAGTGAAGTAAGCCAATCCCAAAAAACCAAATGCCGAATGGTCTCTCTGATTAGTGGAGGCTGATACATAAGGGAGGTGGGAACGGGAAACATCAGAAAAATGGAGGAATTCTGGACGTGGCATGGGAGAGGTGGGTAGTGGGAAAGGGGAATGGGTATAGTAAAGATGGTTGATTGAGATCATCATCACTACCCTTGGTGCATGTATGAAAACACAACTGGTGTAACTTTATCTGGTTTGCAACCAAGGAAATGGAAAAACTGAGCTCTATATGTGTACTATGACTTGAAATGCAATTAAATAAACTAATAAAAAAATTAAATTAAAAAAGTATGTACTTCTGAAAATATGTGGGAAGACGTACCTGAAAATTTAAAATTTACCGAAGAATTATTCAAGTCAGTGTCAGATAAAAATGTGAGTATGAGAATATTGAAATGAAACTCATTGAGGATATACAGTGATATGTATGCACAATTTAATATTGAAAATAAAAAGAAAAAAGTGATACACAATTAAAATTTTTTGCTATACCTGTATATAAGAATATTTTGGATTCAAGGGAAAAATATGTAAAAGTTTATATCATATTTTCTACTTGTTTACAGTTAGTGTTTGGAAAGAAACACAAACACAGAGAATATGAATATTTCTGAAAATGCATTGCTGAATATAGGTGGAAAACTTAGATGAATTTAAAGAATCTTACAAAGACTTGTGTAAATGGAGAGACTTCAGAAAATACATTATGGTCATAGGAGAATGCTAGTCAAAAATCCTATATAATATGTAGAATATATGCCTAAAATGTAACAAAGTAAAATAAAAACAGAAGGAGAAATAAAGTTGGAAATTTATATTAGCGTACCACAAATTAAGGAAATTTAGGATTGGTACAGAGATAGGTAACAATTTTATCAAATTTTGTACAGTCTCACATTTAGTGTTAGAATATTAATCAGAATTTGGAGAAACATGATTATTCATAAGAATGTACTTCTGAAACTATGTGAAAAAATACATGAATATATAGTATCTTACACAGAAATGAGATAAATGAGTCATTGGAGAATGTATTTTTTCCATAATTGGAAGTACAAATGAATCTCGTAGTGGATATAAAGTTGAAGCCAGAATTCAATAGATAGTGTAGACAGAGAAGTTCAGTCACAAATAAATAAAAGGCCAAATTGAGCCTGGAATATCAAAGAGCTATTGATATGTTCATGCCTACAGTGGCCTTCTTCCGACCATTTCATTGCAAACTGCCCACCTTCCACCTGTTGCTAATGATTGTCTTCCAAGAAAGATGTTATTTAAGGCCCTCCTTGCTCAATAACTTTCACCTGGACACTTTTATCAGCCTTTAAGCTATGTGCCAATGGAACATCTAAGCAAGCATACTCTGGGCCTATAAAATATGCAGAAATGAGAGATAAGGTGAAGAGTTGAGTAGAAGAAAGTGAGCTTAGGACATATCAAAAGGAAATACAAATGTACATTTGGCCCTCTACTCTTTCCCAAAAGAAGACTATGTTACCAGTATTCCCTAAACCCGGCTTCAGTATTTCCTTCAGTCTGCTTCCCTAATACATAATACAGCATGTAAAAAACACCACTCATCAAAGGTAACCGGCACTATTGTTGTGATGCCATTAGAAATGAAATATTGAACACTGAAAAGAAAAGGCAAAATACACCGTAAAATTCATGTAAATATTCTTGGATTTTAGAAAATATTGAATTATATACAGATGAAAGCAAATTATGATATTGAATGTTGTCCAGAATAAGATTAATATTAGGGAATTAACATGAATATGGAATAATATAGATAATCATGCCTATGTACTTGTGAGCACCTGGGGTATGCATAAGTCAATACAGAAAATCCTACACAGGGATGAGTCACAGAGAGTGATAACAAATATATTATGTAAATATGGAACATGAGTATGAATCTCACATGAAAAACTGAAATGGATATGCAAATTTCCCTGTGAACTCTAAAAGTTAAAGGCTAAATCGCCTTGGAAATGAATATGGGTGGACATGGAATGAAAAGAAGTTGGTTTACATAAAGAAATATGTGAAATATTACATGGTGACTTAGATTGACTAGTGCTAGTGTTAGAGAAGTAACATGAATAGGGAGATACATGTATATTCTTTAGAAAGAGCTTCTGAAAATAGGAGGGGAAATATATGACAATACACTCAAATATATGACAATACACTCAACAGGGATTCATAAATTGAGAGTTATATGAAAATATGTAATACAATACTAGTTAGGATGAAGTTCATGTAAGATAAAATGTATTAAGTATGGCAATTGAACATTGAGAATTGAAAATATTATGCCAAACACACTTGAAAATCTATAAGTTGGTAACTGGATGAAAAAAAAAGGAGAAATTGATTCAGAAGTTGATCTAATATTGTATCTAATTTGTACAGACTTAGGGCTAGTTTTACAGAATTAACATGTATATGGAGATACAGGAAAATTATTAAGAATTTGCTTCTGAAAATATAGGGGAAGACATACCTGAAAATGTAAAATACTATAGAGGAATTATTCAAGTCACTGTCAGATGAAAATCTACAATGTGTATATGACAATATCAAGCTGAACATCATTGAGGATATACAGTGATATATATGCACAATTATCATTGAAATTAAAATAAAATTGATACCCATTTAAAAATTATTTCAGTGTACCTGGATTTAAGGAAATTTAGGATTCCAGAGAGTAATATATAAAATGTAATATAATAGTTTCTACTTCCTTAGGGTAAAGGTTTGTGAATAAACAGGAATATTGAGAAATATGAATATTCCTGAGAATGTACATCTGAATACAGTTGGGAAAACTTAGACGAATTCATAGAATCTTACAGATACTTGTGACAACAGAGAGCCTTAAGAAAATACATTATGGTATTATGAGAAAAATAGTCAAAACACCTATATAATATGTATCATGTATGTATAAAAAATAACAAAGTTAAATGAAAAAAGTAGAAATAAACTTGAAACTTTATATTTGGGTACCCGAAATAAGGAAACTTTAGAAAAGGACAAGAATAGGTAAAAGTTTTATCAAATTTTGTAATGTGTCAGTTTTAATGTGAGAGAATAAACCTGAATTTGGATAAATATGAATATTCAATTTATTTCTGAAACTATGTGAAAAAACATACATGAATATATAGAATCTTAAGCAGAAATGAGGAAAATGAGAGTCTTTGGAGAATGTACTTTTTCCATAAGTGGATGTGAGAATGAAACTCATATTGGATATAGAGTAGAAGCCAGAATTCAATAAACAGTCAGTGTAGATAGATAACTTGAGTCAGAAAGAAAGAAATGACCAAATTGAGCCTGGAAAATTAAAGAACTATAAAACTATTCATGCCTACAGTGGTCTTCTTCCAACCTTTTCATTACAAACTGCACTAGCTGCCACCTGTTGCTAATAATTATCTTCCCGGAAAGTTGTTAATTAAGGAAAGGACCATTCTGCTCTATAATTTTCACCTAGATATTTTTTTCAATCTGTATGCTATACGCCAATGGACCAACTCACCAAGAATAATATGGGCCTCTCAGAGAAGCAGAAATGAGAAATTAGTTGAAGAGTTGTGTAGAACAAAGTGATCGTATGACATATCAAAAGGGAATACACATGTACTCGTTGGGATCCAGATACAATTTGCCCCTCTTCTCTTTCCCAAGTTTAGTCTTTGTCACCATATTTCCTTAAACCCAGCTTCAATGCTTCCCTAGCTTTACATCTCTAATGTTATAATTCAGCATGTGAATAAACACCACTCATCACATGTAAATAATGATATTACTGTGATGCCTATACAAATGGAATATTAAACATTGAGAAGAAAAGGCGAAATACACTGTAAAATTCATGTAAATCTTCTTGGATTTAAGAAAAAATCAAATTATGTATAGATGAAAGTAAATTATGGTATTGAATGATGTCCTGAATAAGATTAATGTTACAGAATTAACATAAATATGGAATAATATAGATAATCATATGTATGTACTTGTGAGAATTTGAGGTACGCATAAGTCGATACAGAAATTCCTGCACAGGGAGTGAGTCACAGAGAGTGATAACAAATATGTTATGTAAATATGAGAACATGAGTTTGAATTTCACATATAAAAAACAATGATGAATATTCAAATTTCCCTTTGAACACTAAAACTTAAAGGCTAGATCACCGTGGAAAAAAATATGGGTGTACATGGAATGAAGAGAACTTGGTCTCCATACAGAAATATGTTAAATGTTACATACTGACTTGGACTGACTAAGGGTTAGATTTAGAGAATTAACATAAATATGGAGGTATATGTGTATTCTTTAGAAAGAGCTTCCAAAAATAGAAGGGGAAATACATGAGTAGATCTAATACTAAAGAGGGATGAATAAATTGAGAGTCATATGAAACTATATTATGTAAACCAGTGGTAGTTAGAAAGAAGCTCATGTAGGATAAAAAGTGTTTGGTATTCCACTTGAACATTGACAACTGAAAATATGCCAAACACACTTGAAAAATCTATAAGATTCTAACTGGATGGAAGAAAATGGAGAAACTTATTCTTAAATTGGTCCAATATTGTATCCAATTTGTACTGACTTAGGGTTAGCTTTAGAGAATTGAAATACATATAAAAATACAGGGAAATTCTTGTTAATGTGCTTCTGAAAATATGGAAGAGGACATACCTGAAAATGTAAAATTCTACAGAGAAATTATTCAAGTCACTGTCAGATGATAATCTATGTGAATATGAGAATATCAAGGTGAACCTCATTGAGAATATACAGTGATATGTATGCACATTTATCATTGAAAATTAAAACTAAAATGTGATACACATTTAAAAATTATTTCAGTGTCCCTGGATTAAAGGAAATTTAGGATTCCAGAGAGTAATATATAAAATGTAATATCATATTTTCTACAGCATTAGGGTTAGACTTTGGGAATAAACATGAATATGGAGCTATATGGATCTTCCTGGAATGTACTTCTAAATATAGGTCAGAAAACTTAGATGAATTTATAGAATCATAGAGAAACTTGTGTGAACAGAAAATATATTATGCTAATATGAGAAAGCTGGTCAAAACTCCTATAAAATATATACTATATGTTTAAAAATAAGAAAGTTAAATAAACACAGAAGGAGAAATAAACTTGAAAATTTTATATGTGGGTACCTTGAATTAAGGAAATTTAGGAAAGGTACAGATATGTGTAAAACTTTTATCAAATTTTGTACTGTGTCAGTTTTAGTATGAGAGAATTAACCTGAATTTGGAGAAAAATGAATATTCATAAGAATGTACTTCTGAAATTATGTGAAAAATCATACATGAATATATAGTATCTTACACAGAAATGAGATAAATGAGAGTCATTGGAGAATGTATTTTTTCCATAATTGGAAGTAGGAATCAATCTCATACTGGATATAGAGTAGAACACAGAATTCAATAGTCAGTCAGTGTAGATACATAAGTTCAGTCTGAAAGAAAGAAAAGGCCAAATTGAGACTTGAGTCTTAAAGAGCTACTGAAATATTCGTGCCTACAGTGGACTTCTTCCCATCTTTTCATTACAAACTGTCCCAGCTGCCACCTGTTGCTAATGATTGTCTTCCTGGAAAGCTATTAAAAAGGGCGCTTGCTGCTCAGTAACTTTTGCCTCGACCCTTTTATCAATCTGTAAGCTGTATGCCAACTGGACCAATTCACCAAGTAAATTCTCTGCTTATCATGTACTTCTTTGAATCCAGACCTGGCCTTGTCAACCTCCCTCATTTAGGTTTAAAATGGACTTAGAGAAGGGAGTCCCATTAGGTGGAGTTTTCCTTTTCCTTAGAAAATATTTATTTCTCCAATGTCCTTTCTCCTTACGATAGGCACATTTATCTTTATCTAAAGGATGGTTCCTAGGTTTGATGGGTCCTGTATTTGGTTTAACATTTTATTATCCAGGTGTGGCTATAAGCACCTTAGCTAATCTTTGGTTTGTCTGTCTTCTGGAAGATCTCAGTTATTATAGACTCAGCTATCTCTACCAATTTGGAGAGGACCTTCCCTTTAAAACCTTCTAATTTCTGGAGTTTACATTTTATATCTGGGGCTGACTGGGACACAAAATCCAGATTGTTTATTCTCAGGTGTTTCCAGATCAATTGGAGTATACAGTCTATAGGCCTGTAGAAGGCGTTCGAGGAAAGCACTTGGGGATTCATCTGGCTTCTGGACAGTCTTGCTTACCTTAGAAAGATTAGTCAGTTTGCAAGCAGCTGCACGGATTTCTCTCATGAGAGTCTGGTGGAACTGGTCTAGGGCCCCCTGACCTTTGCCCAAATTCAGAGCCCAATCTGGGAGGGTTGAAGGGAAAATGTGGGAGATCCAAACAGGTGGGGAAGCCATTGGGTCCAGGATGGTTCTCTGAGCCTCACCTACTTAAAAGATTACTCCAATGTAAAAGTAACATAAAAAATTATCATATTGATAATAGGCTTTAGTTATAGAACATTAAATGATATAGATAAATATCATGCAACTTTAGTTTGGAGAACGACAGTTTGATATAATGCTCTTTAAACCTTCTACTTTAAAAAATTTGTATGCCTGGAAGATATGAACACATTTAATATGAAAATAGGACTAATAGCACCATAATTACGTTGATGTTATTATATTAGCCAAGTTTAGCTCTCAAAGAAAAATCTAGATTCTGTAACATAATACAATACTTTAAAATAACAGTTGTTGTTTAACCACAGTTGTATAAACCTTAATTTCTTTGAGACTGTTTCTCCAAGTGACAAAACCTAACAAACACAAGAAAATGATCTCAATAAGAGCAGAACAATGTTTTAGACTTTGTTTTATACCAGTATATTAAATTGTACTAATTAGAGTCAATTTCATCACAAACATAAATTTTTTGAAATTTACCCTTTATTTAGACACTATTGTCATTCTGATCTTTTTATCATTCACATTAAACTTTCTTTATCATTTAACATAAGATGGAATATATACAAAGGAAGATAAAGTACAAAAAATAAAATATTGTCTTGAGTAAGGTGAGTAGTAGAGAATTAACATAAATGTGGAATAATATGAATGCTGATGACTATATACTTCTGAAAATTTAACATTTTTGGTGTTTTCAAAAATGGTCAATTTTAAAAGAAAGTGTTTAAAATTGCTTTGTTATCACTAAAAACAAAATTATTAAGTTTAAATCCTGACAGGTATAATTCTATATAATTGAACATTGTGTTTTCATGAAAAGGTAAACAAATATAATTCTATATACAAAGGTTTATAGATTTTTATATATGAAGGTCAAAAGGTTTCTACTGTTTAACTAGAGTACTGTAAATAGCAAAATATTTCTTATCATTAAAATGGAATAATTTGTCTAAATTCAGAAATTTACAAGGATTGTTTTGGGATATAAAGAAGGAATTAATAGATGAGGAAATAGAAATTAAAGATTCTGGATATGGTATTTAGTGGAAGGAAAAAGAGAAACAAAATGGATGAAAGTAAATTGGAGGAATTGATTCTGAAGTTGGTCCAATATTGTATCCAATTTGTACTGAATTTCAGTTAGGGTTAGAGATTTAACATGCATATGGAGATATAGGAAAATTCCTAAAAATGTACTTCAGAAAATATATGGGAAATCATACATGAAAGTATAAAATATTGCAGAGGAAGTATTATGAAAATCTAATATGTGAATATGAGAATATCAAGCTGAACATCATTTAAAATAAACAGTAATATGTATGCAAATTTAACAATAATAATGAGAGAAAAAAGGTGATACACACTTAAAAAATATTGTGGTGTACCTGGATTTAAAGAAATTTGAGATTCAACAAAGACGTGAAATTTAATGTCATATGTTCTATTGACTTAGGGTTAACATTAGGTAATTAAAACAAATGTGGAGAGATATGAATATTCTTGAGAATGTCCTTCTGAAAATAGGTGGGAAAACTAAGTTGAATTCATAGAATCTTACACAAGCATGTGTCAACAGAGAGCCATAAGAAAATACAAGATGTAAATATGAGAAAGCTGGTCAAATCTCCTAAATAATATGTCTAAAATATGTCTAAAATGTAATAAACAGAAATGAAAACAGAAGATGAAATACACTTGGGAATTTATATTAAGATACCTGGAATTAAGGAAATATAGGAAAGATACAGACATAATTAAAATCTTTATCATATTTTGTACTGAATCAGTTTTAGGGTGAGAGAATTAACCTGAATTTGGAGAAATATGAATATCATTAGGATGTACTTCTGAAAATACATGAAAAAACATACAAAATATACAGAATCCTACACAGGAATGAGTAAAGTGAGTCATGGAAAATGTATTTGGTCAAATAGTGAAAGAATGAATCTTAAATTGGATATACAAAGCCGTAATTAGACAGACAGTGTAGATAGAGTCAGAATGGAAAGAAAAAGCCAACTTGAGTGTGAGAAGTTGGAAAGCTATTGAAATGTTCATGCGTTCAGTGCCCTTCCTCCAACCTTTTCATTAAAAACTGTCCCAGCTGCCACCTGATGCTAATGATTGTCTTCCTGGAAAGACATTATTTAGGCCCCTCACTATCTAACTACCTGCACCTGGACCATTTCTCTATTAGCTTGATGCCAATTGAACATCATACCATGCATAATCAGAGCCTAGTCACATACGCAGAAATGAGAGACAAGGTGAAGAGGAGAACAAAAAGAGGATAGGACATAGAAAAAGGGAATACACATGTACTTCTGGAAATCCAAATGCCACCTAGGGTACCCTTCTCCATTTTGAGAGAAGTATATGTTGCAATAAACCCGGCTTCAATGCTTTCCTTGGTCTTCCTCTTTACTGTTATTAATCAGCATGTGAGGAAACACCACTCATCACAGGTATCTGGCGGTATTACAGTGAGGCTTAGAGAAATGCTATATTGAAAATTAAAAAGAAAACACAAAATACACTTTAAAATTTATATTAATATTTCTGTATTACAATAATATGTAATTATGTACAGATGAAGATAAAGTACAAAAATGAAATATGGTCATGATGAAGGTGACTAATGTTAGAGAATTAACATAAATGTGGAATAATATGAATGATGATGACTATGTACTTCTGAGAATATGTGGTAATGCTTAGGTGAATATATGGAGTTCCACACCAGGATGAGTCACAGAGAGTCCTAAAAAATATATTATGTAAATAGGAGAAAGGCAGTATGGATCTCATATATGATAAACTGTGATGGGTATGCAAATTTCCCAGTGGAAATTCAAACAGAAGGCTAAATATTCTTGGGAATTATTATGGGTGTACGACGAATGAAGAAAAGTTTGTTTCACATACAGAAATATGTGAAATGTCACATCATGACTTGCACTGACTTAGAGTTTGAGTGTTACCATGAATATGGAGATATATGTATGCTTTTAAGAAAGAGCTTGTGAAAATATGAAGGATAATACATGAGTACACAGAATGCTAAACATGGAGGAGTAGACTGAGTCATATGAGAATATATTTTGTAAATCAGTGGTAATTAGGATGAACCCCATGTACGATAAAAAGGGTTGTATATGCAAATTGAACTTTGAAAAATGAAAATAGAATGCCAAGTACACTTGAAAATCTATAATATCATACCTGGATGAAAGAAAACGTATGAATTCATTCTGTAGTAGGTCCAATATTGTATCCAATTTGTACAGACTTGGGTTAGGGCTAGAGAATTAACATGTATATGGAGATATAGAAAAATTCCTTAAAATGTACTTTGGAAAATATTAGGGAAAATCATACATGAAATTATAAAATTTTACAGAGGGATTTTTCAAGGGAGTGTCCTATGAAAATATGCTATGTGAATATAAGAATATCAAGCTGAACCTCATTTATGATATGTTATATGTATGCAAATTTAACATTGATTATGGAAAATAAAAGGTGATACACCATTAAAAATTCTTTTGATGTACATGGATTTAAGGAAATTTGACCAAAAAATATGTGAAATTTCATATCATATGTTGTACTGATGTAGGGTTAGCATTAGGGGATTAAAATGAATATGGGGAAATATGAATTTTTATGAGAGTGTTTTTCTGAAAATCGGTGGGGAAACAGTTGAATTCATAGAATATTACACAACATGTGTCAATAGAGAGGCACAAAAATATACATAATGTAAATATGAGAATGCTGGTCAAATCTCCTACATAATATGTCTTAAAATATGTCTAAAATGTAATAAAGAGAAATGAAAACAGAAGTTGAAATACACAGGAATTTATATTAGGGCACTTGGAATTAAGAAAACATAGAAAAAACAGAGACAGTAACTCTTTATCAAATTTTACACTTACTCAGTTTTAGGGTAAGAGAATTAACCTGAATTTGGAGAAATATGAATATTCATTAGAATGTACTTCTAAAAATATGTGGAAAAACATTGAAAGTATACAGAATTCTGCACAGGAATGTGTAAACTGACAGTCATGGAAAGTGTATTTGGTCAATAGTTGAAAGAATGAATCTCCTATTGGATATACAGTAGAAGCCATAATTGGACAGTAAGTGTAGATAGACAAGTAGAGTCAGAATGGAAAGAAAAGGCCAACTTGAATGTAAGAAGTTGGAAAGCTATTGAAATGTTCATGCCTTCAGAAGCCCTCCTCTAACCTTTTCATTAAAAACTGCCCCCGCTGCCACCTGTTGCTAATAATTGTCTTCCTTGAAATATGTTAATTAGGCCCCTTGCTGACCAATTACCTGAACCTAGACCCTTTCTCTATTAGCTTGATGCCAATTGACACTCTCACCCAGTATAATCAGGGCCTAATCATATGCAGAAATGAAAAATAAGGTGAAGAGGAGAACAAAGGGAGGACAGGACATAGAAAAGGGAATACACACATACTCCTGGAAATACAGATACCACCTAGGGTGCCTTTCTCCATCCTGAGAGAAATGTATGTTAACACTTTTTAATAAACCCAAATTCAATTCTTTCCTTGGTCTGCTTTTTTAGTGTTATTAATCAGCATGTGAGCAAACACCACATATCACAGGTAACCGGCGGTATTACAGTGATGCTTAGAGAAATGCAAAATGTGGACCAGCAGGAGTGCAACAGATGGTCCAAAACCTCACTCAGAGAATGTTAGGGGTGCCAAGCCAAAGGCAGACCAGAACTGGCTAGCTGCCAGCCACAGGGGAGACCACACCCACAGTAAGGGTCACACACAGACACTCCTGCTTGTGACCCTGCCTAAGTGAGGCCTGGGCCCACCCCCAGTTCCACTCCAGAGTTCCTGCGGACCAACAGGAGTGCAACAGAGGGCCCAAAACTGCCCTGAGGGACCAGCCAAGGCCACTCCCACTGCCCTCTTTGAGGTACGTCCGCTACCACTGCCACCAATTTTAGTGGCAGTAGTGTCCATCTGGGGACACCTGCTGGGGACCAGAATTAACTCCAAGGTGAGATACAGATAATCTGTAGTGTCAATACAAGATTATAGGATAGAAGTCGCAATACCTCAGATTGGCATTGCAAGAAAGGAAGGTACAAAATCAACATGAAAAAACAGGGAAAGAAAGTGCCCCAAATAAACCTTGATGCCACAGTAACAGAATCCATTGGCAACACAGTTGATGAAATGTCAGAGAAACAATTCAGAATGTACATGATTAAAATGATCTGTGAATTAAAGAATGACATAAGTGAGCAAATACAGGCAAAAACTGATCAATCCAGCTGGGCACAGTGGTACAAGCCTGTAATCCCAGCACTTAGGGAGGCTGAGTCAGGAGAATCGCAAGTTCAAAGCCAATCTCAGCAATGGCGAGGTGCTAAACAATTCAGTGAGACCCTGTCTCTACATAAAACACAAAATAGTGCTGGGGATGTGGCTCAGTGGTTGAGTGCCCCTGAGTTCAATCTCCAGTACCAAAAACAAGAAAAAAGAAAGAGCTAGAGATTGTGAAAAAAAAAAAATCAGAAATTCTTGAAATGAAAGAAACAATAAACCAAATAAAAAATTCAATAGAAAACATCACCAGCAGACTAGATCACCTGGATGACAGAACCTCAGATAATGAAGATAAAATATAGATTATTGAAAATAAATTTGACCATACAGTGAAGATGGTAAAAAATTATGATCAGAACATACAAGAAATATGAGACAGCATCAAAAGACCAAATATAAGATTTATTGGGATAGAAGAAGGCACAGAATTTCAAACCAAAGGAATTCACAATCTCTTCAATGAAATATCGGAAAATTTCCCAAACATGAAAAATGAATTGGAAAATCAAATACAAGAGGCTTTCAGGACACATCTACAAAATTTCAACAGATCTACACCAAGACACATTATAATGAACATGCCCAACATACAGAATAAGTGTGGAATTTTAAAGGCCACAAGAGAGAGAAACCAGATTACATATAAGGGGAGACCAATTCGTATCTCAGCAAATTTTTCAACCCAGACAATAAAAGCCCGGAGATCATGGAATAACATATTCCAAGCCCTAAAAGACAATGGATGCCAACCAAGAATCCTATATCCAGCAAAATTGACCTTCAGATTTGATGATGAAATAAAAACCTTCCATTGAATTTACAGCAAGAAAGCCTGCACTACACAGCATTCTTGGCAAAATATTCCATGAGGAGGAAATGACAACAAGCAATAAAAATACACAAAGAGAGAAACTACACTAAAAAAGGAGGGGACAATCAAAGGAGAAACCAAGTCAAGGTAAAAACCAAAAATAAACCAAAATGACTGGGACTACAAATCATATTTCATACAAAAAAAAAAAAAAGACCCAACAATATGCTGCCTTCAAGAGACTCATCTCACAGGAAAAGACATCCACAGACTGAAAGTGAAAGTATGGGTCACATGGACCCCACAAACATGCAGGAGTTTCCATCCTCATATCCAATAAAGTGGACTTCAAACCAAAGCTGGTGAAAAGAGATAAAGAAGGTCATTTCATACTTCTTAAGGGAATCATACATCAACAAGACATAACAATTATAAATATCTATGCCCCAAATAATGGGGCTTCTACATATATCAAACAAATACTTTTCAAATACAAGAATTAAATAGACCACAACACAATAATACTTGGAGACTTTAACACAGCTCTCTCACCACTGGATAGATCTTCCAAACAAAAAGTTAATAAAGAAACGATAGATCTCAATGAAACTATCAATAATTTAGACTTAACAGAAATATAGAGTGTTTCATACATCAACAAGCAAATACACTTTTTTCTCAGCAGCAGATGGATCCTTTTCCAAAATAGATCATAGGTTATGTCACAAAGCCAGTCTTAGCAAATACAAAAAAAAATAGAGATACTACCCTCTATCCTATCTGACCACAATGGAATAAAATTACAAATCAATGACAGATTAAAAAATAGGAAGTACTCCAACACCTGGAAATTAAATAATATGCATGGATAACAGAAGACATCAAGAAACATAAAAAAAATTCTTAAAAAGACGTAAATGAAAAACTCTGATACAACATCTCAAAATCTCTGGGACACCATGAAGGCATTGCATTAAGCTCATTTATGAAAAGAAGTAAAAGTTAACAAATAAATGACTTGACTCTTCATCTCAAAGCCTTAGAAAAGGAAGAACAAATCAACAGCAAAAGAAGTACAAGAGGGGCTGGGGTTACGGCTCAGCGGTTGAGCGCTTGCCTCGCATACGTGAGGCTCTGAGTTTGATCCTCAGCACCACATAAAATAAATAAAGATATTGTGTTCATCTACAACTAAACAAAAAACATCCTTTTAAAACATCATTTTAAAAAAGAAAGAAGTACAAGACAGGAAATAATTAAAATCAGGGCTGAAATCAATGAAATTGAAACAAAAGAAACAATTCAAAAATTGACAAAACAAAAAGCTGGTTACTTGAAAAATAAACAAAATTGGCAAACCCTTAGCCACCCTAATGAAAAGAAGGAAGGAGAAAACCCAAATTACTAAAATTCGTGATGAAAAAGGAAATATCATGACAGACACTACCAAAATATAGAGGATAATTAGAAACAATTCTGAAAATTTAATCTGCAGTAAAGTAAAAAAACATGAAGACACCAACAAATTTCTAGAGGCATATGATCTACCAAGAGGTAGATCTGAACCAAGAGGTCATACACACTTAGATCAATTTCAAGCAAGGAAATAGAAGATGACATCAAGAGCCTGCCAACCAAGAAAAGCCCAGGTCCAGACGGATTCTCAGCTGAGTTCTACAAGAACTTCAAAGAAGAATTAATACCAATACTCTTCCAACTATTTCATAACATAGAAAAGGTGGGAACCCTTCAAAACTCATTCTATGAGGCATGTATCACTCTGATTCCAAAACTGGACGGAGACACATCAAAGAAAATTTCAGACCAATATCCCTGATGAACGTAGATACAAAAATTCTCAATAAAATTCTGGCAAATTGCATACAAAAACATATCAAAAAAATAGTGAACCATAATCAAGTAGGTTTCATTCCAAGGATGCAATTTTGGCTCAACATATAGAACTCAATAAATGTGATACATCACATCAATATACTTAATGATAAGAGTCATATGATTTTATCAATCAATGCAGAGAAAGCATTTGACAAAATACAGCACCCTTTTATGTTCAAAACGCTAGAAAAATTTGGGATAGTAGGAACATACCTCAACTTTGTAAAAGCTATATATGCTAAATCCAAGGCCAACATTATCCAAAATGGATAATTGGAAGCATTCCCTCTAAAAATGGGAAGAAGATAGGGATGCCCTCTTTCACCACTGCTATTCAACATAGTCCTTGAAACACTAGCCAGAGCAATTAGATGAAATAAATTAAAGGGATATGAATAGGAAAAGAAGAACTCAAACTATCATTATTTGCAGATGACATGATTCTATACTTAGAGGATGCAAAAAATTCTACAAGAAAACTTCTAGAATTAATAAATGATTTCAGCAAAGTAGCAGGATATAAAATAAATCAATTGCATTTCTATACATCAGTGATAAACCCTCCAAAAGAGAAATTAGGAAAACTATCCCATTCACAATAGTCTCAAAAAAAATAAAATACTTGGAGCCAGGCGCGGTAGCTTCAAGCCTGTAATCCCAGCACTTAGTGAGGCTGAGGTAGGAGAATCATGAGTTCAAAGCCAGCCTCAGCAATGGCGAGGTGCTAAGCAACTCAATGAGACCCTATTTCTACATGAAACACAAAATAGGACTGGGGATGTGGCTCAGTGGTCGAGTACCCCTGAGTTCAATCCCCAGTACCAAAAAAAAAAATTGGGGAATCAATTCAACAAAAGATGTAAAAGATCTTTACAATGCAAACTACAAGACTCTGAAGGAAGAAATTGAAGAAGACCTTATAAGATGGAAAAATCTCCCATGCTCCTGGATAGGTAGAATCAATATTGTCAAAATGACCATACTACCTAAAGTGCTATATAGATTTAATGCAATTCCAATTAAAATTCCAATGTTATTTCTCATAGAAATAGAAAAGGCAATCATGAAATTCATTTGGAAGAATAAGAGACCCACAATAGCCAAAGCAATCCTTAGCAAGAAGAGTGAAGAAGGAGGCATCACAATACCAGACCTTAAATTATACTACAAAGCTATAGTAACAAAAATGGCATGGTACTGGCACCAAAATACCAAAATCTAGACCAATGGTATAGAATAGAAGACACAGAGATGAACCCACTTAAATACAGTTATTTTATACTAGACAAAGGAACCAAACACATACACTGGAGAAAAAATATCCTCTTCAACAAATGGTGCTGGGAAAACTGGAAATCCATATGCAGCAAAATGAAACTAAACTCCTATCTCTCTCCATGCACAAAATTCAACTCAAAGTGGATCAAGGACCTGGGAATCAAACCAGAGCACAACACCTAATAGTAGAAAATATAGGCCCAAATCTTCATCATGTCAAATTAGGACCTTAATTTCTTAACAAGACTCCTATAGCACAAGAAGTAAAATCAAGAATCAATAAATGGCATGGATTCAAACTGTAAAAAGCTTCTTCTCAGCAAAAGAAACTATCAATGAAGTGAACAGAAAGCCGACATTCCGGGAACAAACCTTTGCCACATGCACATCCGATAGAGCACTAATCACCAGGATATATAAAGAAACTTAACACCAAGAAAAAAAAATCAATAAACGGGCCAAGGAGCAGAACAGAAACTTCACAGAAGATATACAATTGATAAACAGACAGATGAAAAAATGTTCAACATCTTTAGCAATCAGAGAAATGCAAATCAATACTACCCTAGGATTTCATCTCACACCAGTCAGTATCAAGAATACAAACAACAATAAGTGTTGGCGAGGTTGTGGGGGGAAAGGCACACTCATGCATTGCTGGTGGGACTGCAAATTGGTACAACCAATCTGGGAAGCAGTATGGAGATTCCTTAGAAAACTTGGAATGGAACCACCATTTGACCCAGCTATCCCACTCCTTGGTCTATACCCAAAAGACTTAAAAACAGCACACTTCAGTGACACAGCCACTTCAACGTTTATAGCAGCTCAATTCACAATAGCTAAACTGTGGTACCAACCTACATGCACTTCGACAGATGAATGGATAAAGAAACTGTGGTATATATACACAATGAAAGTTTACTCAGCAATAAAAGAGAATAAAATTATGGCATTTGCAGGTAAATGAGTGGAGTTGGAGAATATCATGCTAAGTGAAGTAAGTCAATCCCAGAAAACCAAATGTCGAGTGTTCCCTCTGATAAGTGGATGCTTATCCATAATGTGGAGGAGGACATGGGAAGAATGGAGGAACTCTGTTCACAGGGGTGGGAGAGGGAGGGGGTGGGAGGACAGTAAAGATGGTGGAATATGGTGGATATCATAACCCTAGCTTTATGTATGACTGCATGTATGTTATGAGAGAAATAAAAAGTTGTGCTTCATCTGTGTACAATGAATCAAACTGCACTCTGCTATCATGTAAACCTAAATAGAACAAATAAATTTTTAAGAGTTCAGAAAATTAGTTAAAATTGAAAAATTATAAATCAAATTTGAATAAATTTATTCATCAAAAAAGCATGACTGAGTAGATAGGCAAGCTACATAATAAAACCACAAAAATACTGAAGGAACTGACTAGTGTAAATTTCAGGATAGTGATGTCTTGGAACAAGGGGCCAGTTGATGGCCGGACACATGGATGAACTCCTGGCTGCAAAGTTTTACTTATTTAAGATCTAAGTAGGATTGGAAGGGTTTTTGCTTCATGAGAGAATCACTAAGCTAAGTAGTTGAATGATTTTATGCATTTATGTTTTATTTTATAATATGAAGATTTAACAAAGCATTCCACAGAATGAAAGAAAATGTATATATGTGTACATATTCAACACTAAAATCACTAAAAAGATTGTAGAGATATGAACAGATTCTTTATTAAAAAATAATATACAAAAGTGCAATAAATATCTGAGAATGTAAAAATAAAAAGGTGACACACACTGAAAAAATATTTTGATGTTCCAGGATTTAAGGAAATTTGAGATTCGACAAAGATATATGTGAAATGTCATATCATATGTTGTACTGACTTAAGGTTAGCATTAGGGAATTAAAACAAATATGGAGAAGTATATATATTTTTGAGAATGTCCTTCTACAAATACTTGGAAAAACTTAGTTGAATTTAGAGAATATTACACACACATGTCAACAGAGAGCCATAAGAACATACATGATGCAAATATGAGAAAGCAAATGTATCCTACATAATATGTCTATAACAAGTCTAAAGTGTAACAAAGAAACAAGAAAATAGAAGATAAAATAGACTTGGGAACTTATATTGGGGTACCTAGAATTAAGAAATGTAGAAAAGGTACAGAATTAGTTAAAATCTTTATCAAATTTTGTACTGGCTCAGTTTTAGGGTGAGAGAATTAACCTGAATTTGGTGAAATATGAATATTCATGAGAATGTACTTCTGAAAATATGTGAAAAACTCACCAAATATGTAGAATCATACACAGGAATGTGTAAAGTTAGAGTCATGAAAATTGTGTTTTGTCAATAAGTGAAAGTCAGAATGATTCTCCTATTGACTCCTATTGAAGCCCTAATTAGACAGTCAGTGTAGATAGATAAGCAGAGTCCAAATGGAAAGAAAAGGTCAACTTGAGTATGGAAAGTTGGAGAGCTATTGAAATGTTCATGCCTTCAGAGGCCTTCTTCCAACCCTTTCATTAAAAACTGCCCCAGCTGCCACCTGTTGCTAATGATTGTCTTCCTGGAAAGTTGTTAATTAGGCCCGTTGCTGTACAATTACCTGCACCTTTCTCTATTAGCTTGATGTCAACTGACCTTCTCACTGAGCATAATCAGGGCCTAGTCACATACACCAAAATGAGTGATAAGGTGAAGATAAGAACATAACAAAGAGAGGATAGCACATTTTTGCATCCAACCCGCACCTCTCCCCAGGAAGTGCAGCCCAGACAACTCTGCAAAAGCAGCAAAGTTTATTGAGGAAATAGGTACACAGAAGAATCAATTGGGGTCAGCTCTCCTTTCCTTCAGAGAGTGACCCCAAAATGAGGGTTTCAGAGGTTACTATAAGGTGGGCTAGCTACATGACTCAGGAAAACAGGATTTGGCGAATATTCAACCTATAGTTATTAACAGCGCCATGACAGTGCCTCCTATGTCTCTTTTCTGTTCCTGTAACTTTAGGTAACTGTCCAGGGGGTCTGGCAGCCTGTAGTTTGGCCCCATCCATGAGAAGCAAGCATAGCAAAGCATTAATCACAGAAGCACAAAATGCAGGTTAGCAGCAGGTTAACAGATACATGCAGTCCTAAGCCAGAATGACGCCATTTCAAGTTTGGATTTTATATTCCCTCCTTTTCTAGTGAATGGTGTCAAACTTTTGACTCATCATCATGTATAGGGAGGAGGATATGGTGGGACTACAGTACTATGAGTTTAACAGCACTAATTCTTTGCTTTATATAGTTAACCAGACAGTTAATAATGCATGGGGCCTATTAGAAATCCCAAAAGCTAAAGTATAAGGGGTCCTGAAATAGTGGGTATGAGGGTAGTGACCCATGGTGACTAGGAAAATAATCCCTGATTCCAATTGGTGTTATCTTTTCTCAACTTATCTCTTTCCCTTAAATTTTCTCAGACCAGAGCTAATGTGTCCCTGATGACTCCTAATTGGTTTGTGTATAAGACTGAGGGAGCTCATTTTTTGTAGGTGCAAGCAAAGCAAGTAAAAGGAGGGACTTTGAAAACATAACTGTGGGGAACAGGCAGAAAGGGAGTCACGCATGCTAACCTAGTTCACAACATTTCCAACTGATTTTATGGGACTAATCAAATCATTGATTTATCATCATCAGTATGAGTCCCAGATGCTGTTGTCTAGCCATTCCACCATAATAGTACACTTGAGGAATAATGTGAACAGTCAAAAAAATTTGTTCCATCCTGATATGCCAAAAAGCTGTAGGGATAAGCAGGGAGTTATTTCTGATAAACAGGCAAACCAAATGTCCTCTGGAGCCACGTGGAAATTAACGGACAGTCTTGAGTATCATTAGGTTTTGTCCGATCAGAGGTGGGAGTTGAACTGACGAAATATGGTGTTTTAGCAGCTCATATCGTACAAAATTTTTTTAAGACCCAAACCAGCCTCCATTTTGTGAATTGACCCAATTACCCACTTACATTGATTGTATTTTCCCTCTAATTTTAGGGAACTCCTACTGCTGTAAGGAAAAGAGCGATGCCCAGGGCTGAGGGTGTGGCTCAGTGGCAGAGCACTTGCCTCCCATGTGTGAGGCACTGGGTTCGATCCTCAGCACCACATAAAAAAATAAATAAAACACAATAAAGACACTGCGTCCATGTATAACTAAAAAAATATATTTTAAAAAAAGAGCGATGCCCATTCTTGCTGCTTCAAGCTGAGAGGGGGTGATATACAGTGGCGGCAAGCAGTGTGGAGTCCCTTTTTATAAATTGGGTCAAAGGGTCCATGATGAAATTCTGATTCAGGAAGAAAAGGTTGTAAATTCATCTGGGGGTGGTGCTTCTATGACAGAAACAAAAGACATGAGCACTGGAATGAAATCAATGAGATCAATACACAGTGTTCCAGATGTTGTAGCATCTGGAACATGTCAATGAATTATCATGAAGATAATAGAAATCAATAATCTCTTACCAACAGATGCAAGAATGTTGTTTTATGTTGTGCTTGCATGGGTTTGCCAACAAGTTGGGATCTCAGGGGATGAAAGTAAGGGATCCCCAGGAGGGACAAAATGGGGTCCCATGGGATGAGGTATGGGGTGGTCGGTCGCAGAGTCACTTCACCCACACTCTGGGAGCTGGTAAGACTACTCTGCTGGAGCAAGACCCAGAACCCATTTATTCCTGGAAGTGCAACAGCTTAAGAATGGTCTTCAGACCAGTCATGGCACCAATGTTACAACCAATGGGTTACCGCTCTGTGTCAGGTGCGCAGTCCATTAGCATGGGGTGGGGAAGAGGGAGGGGAAGGGTTGAAGGTATGGAGAGTACTCCTACATATCCCCATTTTTAATTTTATTTGAAAGGTCAGTGGGGCCTGTGTGGCTCATAAGCAAGCATGTTGGAGGGATCTGTGATAATCTCCTCATGGGTGAGAATTATTCCACTGGATTTCCAGACTCCTACATGTTGCATATGAGAGTGGGTAACAAACAAGACTGTGCCTGTCTTAGGTTTTGCTCATCTGTCAGAGCATCTTACCAGTCACTGTCTAACCAGCCCATGTGAACGTGCCCTGAGATGAATTCTCTCCTAAGAGAAGGGGTAATGGAAGCTGGGCATGGTAGCACAAGTGTGTAATCCCAGAACTTAGGAAGGCTGAGACAGGAGAATCATGAGTTCAAAGCCAGCCTCAGCAATGGCGAGGTGCTAAGCAACTCAGTGAGACCCTGTCTCTACATTTAAAAAAAAAATGGGCTGGGGATGTGGTTCAGTGGTCAATTGCCCCTGAGTTCAATCTACAGTACAAAAGGGGGGGGTAATAGGGTTGGATGGGTTTAGAAAGGAAGGGGTTTGGGGGTTAGGATTGACCAAAGCTGTGAAACCTTGCATTTCCAGTGACGATGGAGTGGGAGAGCTTCTTATACATTCTTCTTATACATTCTTGAGGGCTGCCATCCATACAGCAGGAATTTTCTTATGTTCCTGTGATTCTCTAATGATATGAACTAAGAGAGCTTGTTTAGTTTCTAGTTTGGTTAATTGTCTCTTTACACATTTGACAAAGAGAAGGACAAGAAGAAGGCTTAGAATCCTGAGCCCAATGATAATCCAATTGGATGGATCTAACAGAGCTGATCACACCTTTTGAAGAATAAGAGAGCTTGTTTAGTTTCTAGTTTGGTTAATTGTCTTTTTACACATTTGACAAAGAGAAGGACCAGAAGAAGGCTTAGAATCCTGAGCCCAATGATAATCCAATTGGATGGATCTAACAGAGCTGATCACACCTTTTGAAGAATAGAAGAGTCAAAGACAACATTAGCTTTGATTTAGATACTCACGGAAGGGGCTTCTTTCTTCAGGTGGGGAGTTATGTTGTGTTCTCAAAAGAGGCTTGGATGAATATTCCTGGCTGGGATCCAAAGGGTCTTAGACTCTGTGCAGGGGAAGACACAAGCATAGCTTCACTCTTTTGTGTGAGCAGAGGGTCTGGGCCCTTCCATTGAAGGGTAAAGGGTCCTTCCATCATACCAAGGGAAGGAGGTAGGGAAAGTAAATGGACTCCAGTGTTGGATTGCTGCATTGAGGCCTTGTTTGTCAAAAGTGAATAGTTAAGGATAAATAATGCATCCAACAATGTCAAAGAAGGGTCCTTTTCAGTGGAATCTAATTTCTAAATCATCTCCTTCAGAGTACGATTTGTCCCGTCAATGACTGCTTGTCCTTGGGGGTTATAGGGAATCCCTTTGGTATGGGAAATTCCCCAGGATGTTAAAAATTCCTTCAATCTGAGGGAGACATAAGCCAGGCCATTGTCTGTTTTGATTGACCACAGGACACCCAGGAATAGCATTGCTTGCTTCACAGCCTTAATCACATGGGGTTGCTTTTTCCCCTGTTAGGGCAGTAGCATACACAAGGGAGGAATAGGTGTCAATTATCACATGTACAAATTTACATTTCCCAAAGGTAGGGATATGAGTGACATCCATCTGCCAGAGGGAGTTGGGTGTTAGCCCATGGGGGTTGACTTCCTGTGGTTGGAATGGGCTTAATGGTAAAAATGGGCCACAAGCGGAGCATGTATAAATCAGATGTTTGCATTGTTGGATTGGAATTTCAGGCAATAGGCAATGAAGACTATCTGCTGAGAGATGAAACCTCTGGTGTAAGCTTCTAGCTTGTTCTAGAGTGCACATCATGACTTTAGGCTGACTTACAAGTTTGTCAATAGAGGCATTCCCTTTTGATAGGAAGCCAGACAACCCAGAATAGGAGTGAATGTGCATAATATACCATGGTTTTTGTCTTACCTCTAGTACAGCCTTCAGGGTAGCCATAGGCTGATCGAGAAGACTGTCTCTGGGCCTAAATGTGGAATAAGCAATGGAACAGTAGACCTTGACAACATATATGCTATCAGAGATTATGTTAAGGGAAATGGTCTGATATCTTTCCAGAACCAGGATAAGTGCAGTCAATTCAGCTACTTGGACAGAATCAGAATTGCCTTTGGACAAATTGATTATTTATTATATTATATCCCATTATAACATAGCCAAGATGATGAGTGTTACCATCTGTGAACACACAAGGGGCCATAGGTATGGGTTTGCTTGAGGGAAAGGCATGAGTGTTCACTGTCAATGGAAGATCTTGTAAGATCTGCAGTAGTTTAGAAGGAGGGAGATGGGAAGACAGTGTCCCAGGAAATTATCTGGAAGTCTAAAGAAGTTTGTAGGAGGAAGGCAATTTGTTCCTGATGAAAGGGTACGACTGTGGTGTTAGGTTCCTTATTAAAGGTGAATCTAGTTTGTTTTCTGAGCCTTATCTATAAGGCTATAATTTGTGAGTTGAGACTGGTGATTTTATGGGAGGAGCTCCAGGGAAGGTGCGACCATAATAAAGATCTGTCGCGTTGCCAAAGGACACCTAAGGGTAACTTCAAGGTGGAGAGTATTATGGCTGACAGAGGAACAGCAAGGTCAAATCTTTGAAGCTAGGCAGATGTGAACAATTGATTAATTTTTCCAGGGTGCCTCTAGCTTCTGGAGTAAACTTAAGCCTTCTAGAAGGATGTTTGCTGCCTTTGAGCTGATTGTAGAGGGGCTCAAGTACTTTTGGAGGTAACAGCAAGAATGGCCTAATGCAGTTAATATTATCACATAATTTTTGTAATTCTGTCAAGGAGATGTCATTGGGGATGTCAAGAGAGGGTTTAATAGTTCATATCACCTAAGAAAAATGAAACCCTAAGAAGGAGAAGGAAGGGTGAGTTTGAATCTTCTCCTTGACCACATGAAGGTTAAGATCCTCTAAATTTTTTAGGAGTGAAGTTATGTAGCCATTGCTCCTTAAAGGGGCTATGGCTTTGACCACAAACATTTGGCAAATGGTAGGGCTATTTTTCATCCCTTGTGCTTTAGCTACATAGGGATCTATCAGGATGGCTGAGGGGAAAGGAAGGCCACCTTGACCTGTGCCCATTTTTTCCATTTTCTTGCTGATATGTTTAAGGTCCTGTAATAATCTCCATTTGCCTGATTTTTTTTTGAATGACAAAAATGGGAGAATTATGAGGGCTACTTGAAGGCTTAATATGAACTAAAGTGAGTTGCTTGTGGACAAGGTTCTTTAATGCTGAAAGCTTACGCTCAAGAAGAGGCCATTGCTCCACCCAGCAGGGTGAGGTGTCCAGAGTTACCATGAGAGCCAAAATAATTAGGGGTGAAAGAGAGATACCATACAATGACTAGTGGTTTAAACATTGAGGAAAAAACATGGAAAGTATTTACATGAACCAGTTTTTTTTTTTATACAAATGTTATAATATGAGAAACACCCAAAACCAAATAGAGTTTTACCATCAAGGTGCAAACCCAGTAAAACAAAACAACAACAAAACACTACAAAAGGTACAGAGAACATGTGGCTATAGGAAATCATAGTGTGAATAGCAGTGTATAAACTGGCCCATGTAGAATACAAAAAATATTTATTGAAGTCATTTTTTTATAAAACAGTGCTTATTAGAGGTATTTTAATATAAATCAGATATATAATCTAAAGGTAGAAATTTTTTAAAAAAAAACATTAACAGCATTAAACCAGTGCTACCCACTTGTGCTTCCATTTCTTTGTTTTTGTTTTTAAAGCTGCTGTTTTGACTTAAGAAAAATCTCTAAGGCCTACATTCTTAAAAGCATTATCCACTCTTCTAAGGTTAAGAATTTTATATTAAAACATATTTTAAATAAAAGATAATTTTTTAAAAATCAGATTTATATTTATTCTTTAGGAAGTGAGTTAGGCTGGCAATGCAGCTCAAAGTAGCTCTAGGAGAGAAGCTAAGTTAATCAGGAATATGATTCTGAGCCAGTAAGGTCTTCAGGCTAAACAGCAAATTTAAGTGAGAGAAACTATTTATCATTCCAATGAAAATTACAGACATAAACATGCTAACATGCAATTACCTATATCTTTATTTCCTATTGACTGGGAGGCATATAATTTGTCCTCCCCAAATAACCATAGAAACCTTGAATATACAACTGCATATTAATATTTTTAAAAATAATTTGTTTAGTCATATCTCTGTGTTTGTGTGTGTGTGTGTGTGTGTGTCTGTATAGAAGCTGCAAGGACTACTTGATGTGTTAACTATACGTGCTTAAATAGTTTGCTTTCTTGCATAAGCATCAGGTGGTGCACAGTAAATAAACAATTGGTACATCTTTCCCAGCACTAAACTGAATACAAAGTAAATGAATTAATAATAATTTTACCATAATGAACAGTTTTTACCATAATGAAGGTTTTACCATAATGGTTTTACCATAATTTTACCATAAAGGTTTTACCATAATTTTACCATAATGAAGGTTTCTGCCTTAGTGGCAGAAACCCATTTATTGAAGTCCTTATGTCTAACTGGGGCAGACTTGTTGGTTTTGAAGTGGAATTGGACCTTGACCCTCCAAGTCCGAGGGCATGATGCACCCAGAGTGCACTGGGGACAGTGTGCCCTGCCCCCGGCAAGCCCATTCCTTCGCCACAAGCCCCGTAGCCCGGAATGTGGGGAAGGGAGGAGAGAGTGGGCAGGGGTGGGGGAGCAGTCACGCCATGGGAGGGACAGCTGGGAGACCTTGGCTCACCCCCATGGGAGCAGCACTGTGGCTGGGGGAGCTCTAACATTGGGGGGGGATTGAATCTGTCCCTCTCCCACCTGCAGCATCCTCTCCCCCCAGAGAGGAGGAGGCAGTGAGGAGAGAGAGTGTTAGGTCAGTTCAGGGTGTCCAGTGAGGGGTGGCCAGGGCAGCCACGGAATGGAGCAGCCAGCCAGACACTGACGTCAGCAGTAGAGGCACCTCCTGTCAATCAGTGGGCTTTTCCTGACTCATCCAGGAAGGACTCTGACCGCAGCAGGATCCTCTGACCTTCTCTTCCTGCCTTAAGCCCTCCCCTCCCTGACCAGGCCCTTTAAATTTTCTGTACCTAGGAATAGGTGCACGATTCTCCTGGACACACTCTAATGGATGGAAGAGTTTAGCCCTAGAGCATATTCCCAATAAAGCCTTGCCTAGCAGTTTTAATTTGCCTCCTTTTGGTCCTCTGGCTTTACAAATGGTGCCTAAAACCCTGGAGGCTTTTTCAGGTCTCCTGTTATGCCCAGATTATGGAGTCCCCAAAGATCACCAGGGAGACCGAGGCATGTATGTAAAAGCAAAGAGCCTTTATTTGGGCTTAAGCTCAGTCTCTCAGACTTCACCGACACAGCAGATCAGTGCAGAAAGCCCTGAACAATGGCTGAGCAGGTTTTTATAGGGGGAGGGGACAGGTGGTGGTAGTGGACATGACATATGCATCCCATCATTACACAAGCACCAATTACAATCGTACAGCACCTATGGTGACAATAGTGACCATTCAGAGTTTGAGGGAATTTGGCAGGACCCAATCATGGCTTTTGGGAATTTTTTGAAAATGACCAACTACAAGGTGAGTTTAAGTGACCCACGTGGGGTTTAGGCAGACTCAGACCTTAGGAATGCCAGGTATGTGATTCTTAACCTCTTTGTCTGCTCTAAGGGTGGTCCCAGAGTGGCTTCAGCCTTGAGCAATGTGTGTCTTTTCCGAGAACCAAAACTCAGGCCTACTAGTTTTTCTCAGGTCTTTCATCTTCCCAACAGGATTTTTTGAAATCCACCCTCTCCTCTGAACCAGGAGAACTCCTGAGCAGCTCTATTTCCCTTCATCTAGACCGACAGAAGTGAGGTAAGTTCCTCATTTCCCCTGACCTTCTGGCCTCCCTTCCATTCCAGAGGTCTATCCGTAAGTCATGCTCATGCCATAGACCTCCCCATTTTAAGGCCCCAAGTGCTGAGAAGAAGTTCTAGTCCTTGTGTGAGTCACCTGACTATTCGGGCCCCCAGAGGGTTGTAGGGATGCCTCAAACCCTGCCCGGCCCTCCGTTCCTCAGGTGGGTGCAATCAGAATTGAGGATGCCTTTTTCTGTTCTCACCCACCCCCACAGACACCAGAAGGACATGGGAAATACTGAGTCCTCCCTAGACCCCAAAACTCCATTGGGTTGTCTGTTCCCCAAATTAGGATTCACTCAAGACCCATGCCGTACTTTAGCCTGGCCCCAGTAGGGCCTAGATTTTGGGTCAAAATGGCCCCCAGAAGGAACTTTTGATTTTGAAATCCTCATTTTGAATTGGCAGTCTCTGTCACCAGACAGGAAATGGACATAAATTCCTTTCATCAAGGCTTTGTTGGAAAGTACGCTCTTGTCCCTACCCTCTTTCCCACCTGTTCTGTCCTCTCAAGTTCTTCTCGCTAGGGAAAATCCCAAGCCTCTTTGCCATTTGTTCTTCTGTATCTCCTTCCTCATTCTCAGATCCACACAGGCGGCCGACATTCAGTCTTCCCGCTTCCTACCCAGATCCCGCCTCCCCTTGCTCTCGGCATCTGTGGACTTGATAGTGCAGTGCCATCTTCCTGGGAGTCGGTGCCAGGCAGAGCCCACCCTTCCCAGGGTCCCTGCACCTCTTCCTCACATCCTCACCACTCAGATGGGCTAGTGCAGTTGCCACAGACCAAGAGGCTTAAAGCCAAAATGCCACAAGTTCTCTCTCACAGGCAGGTCAGCGTCTGTGAGCTACCAAGCCAACCACCCTATTTTACTGGCCGCATCATTTTTTTTCTAAGACTCTTTCTTTTCTTAAGTTCTATATGTTTTTTGAACTCATGACCTTAATCCTTCACATCTAGGATAACGTTTTCTGATCAGTCCTATTTTTATTCAACAATGGAGTTTTTTAAACATCTAACATTGCAATGGAAATCCATCTGAAGGCCTTTACTATTGTTGTGTTGTACGTCTGTGTGTGTGTGTGTGTGTGTGTGTGTGTGTGTACCATGTACATGATATCAAAATTGGCACAGATAATGAGCGCTCATGAATTAAAACCTAAAAAATGGATCCAAATATCTTTAGTTCACGTGATTTAAAAGGTTCAATTTAAATTGAGTAAACACAAAGGTTTATAGATTCCTATATGAAGGTTTAAAGGTTTCTACTGTTGCCTAATTTCACAAATTTTACAAGGATTGCTTTGGGATATGAACAGAATGAGTTAAAGAGTCTAAATATAGTATTTATTGGAAGATAATATTTCTTTTTTTAAATTTTTTTTTAGTTGTTGATGGATCTTTATTTTATTCATTCATTATTTATATGTGGTGCTGAGGATCGAACCCAGCACCTCACACATGCTAGGCAAGCACTCTACCACTGAGCTACAGCCTCAGCCCTGGAAGATAATATTTCTGATCAAAAGGTTTATGTTCATGAATAAGTTGACTATAATTAGTATGAGTTTATTTAAAACTTAATGTACTAATATAAAACAAAGCCTGAAACATTGTTCTGCTTTTATCAAAATAATTTTCTTACATTTGTCAGGTTTTATAACTTGGGAAATTAACTCTTAAAGAAATTAAGGTTTCAGGCTGGGATTGTAGCTCAGCGGTAGAGTGCTTGCCTTGCATGTGTGAGGCCCTGGGTTTGATCCTCGGCACCACATACAAAGCAATAAAATTGTGTCTTTATTTTATTGTAAAAAAAAGAAATTAAGGTTTATACAACTATGATTAAACAAAAAGTTAAAATCTAAATTTTTCTTTGAGAACTAAATTTAATATAATAACATCAATGTAATTATGGTCCTACTAGTTCTATTTTTATATTAAATGTGTTCATATCTTTCAGATATACAGGCTTTAAAGGTTTTAAAGAGCATTATATCAAGCTGATGTTCTCCAAACTGAACTTGTATGCTATCAATTTATATCATTTAATGTTTTATAACTGAGTCTATCATCAATAAGATAATGCTTTATGTTATTTTTACATCAGAGTAATCTTTTAAATAAATGAGGACCTAATCTATTTAATATTCTGCTAAGATTTTGCAAGGAGCCCTGTCTTACCTGAGATAGTTCTGTCTCCCAGCTTACTACAATGGCTTCAAAGTAGGCCAGACTCCAGTTCATTTAAAGATATGTTCAAAGGATTGATTTTGTTGTAAAGATCATTAGGATCTCAAACAGGGATATAATGTATAACTCAGCCAAAATTTGAGAAAGCTATTACACAAACTAAATATGTTTTTACTGTTGTTAATTTTATTTTGTATTTTCCTTAAACTCTATGACTATTGCCTGTTAATGTTTTACAGAGGTACTACTTCAAGAACAAACAACCCGATTTAATCAAGTCGACGCAAGTACTCATATAGTTGAGGAACAAGAATTCAATTTATAGGGCCATTCAGCCGATCAGAGACAATGCACATAGGTAACAGCTGTCCATGTGGTAAGGCACATAAGCCCCCTGAATTCTGTCCATGATCTGCACATTTGCGGAACCAACAATAATCCAATCACATAGTTCCTCCTTCCTTTGTGCCTTTTCCATTTACACACAATGGCTAGTCATAAGGGCGTAGCATAGAGCTAGCTCCCCAGAACCTACAGGACAGTTAAAATTAAAGCCCAGTACCCTTACTTTAAGACTAGTGAGACTGGCTTGCTGAGTGTTTAAGATCAAGACTTAAAAACTAAAATTAAATTAAAGGGCCAGCCAGTATTTGGCTCTTGCTCTCTGAGTCAGCCTGAATCCAAGAAATGAGGAAACTTCTCTAAAGGGCTCTACACCTCTAGGGCACAGAACCTCCTGACCAGGGAGATTACTGAGACCATTAGAGAATTAAAGAGCTGATCAAATGCCATATGATAGAGAGGAGGGTCATTGAGAGAGGGAATAATCCCTCATGCTTCCCAGGGAAGCCATATGGTCAGTATCAGACCTCAACCTATCATAATGCAGATGGCACTAGCAGAGCTAATAAGCTGCTCTCAAGTTCCTCAAGGATGCCTCCCAGGAGACCAAAAGGTGACTCTTAACAATAGGTGAAAACAAAAGTCAATTTGACTTGCTCCATCTTAAACAAAACCTAGCAAAACAGTTAAAACCAAGAACACAGCCATTCCTGGGCATTTTAAAATAGTTTAAAGATAGACATCTGTGACATTAAAAACCAAATACTATGTTTACATGCCTTGCCCTCTCCAGCCTTGTAATGGGGACAAATTCTCAACACTTATACTTCCTACATTTCAGACTGTTCCCTCTGTGCAGGTTTGGATCATAACTGTGATCCCCATTGATGTTCCTCAATTAACTGTACAGTGAGGCTGAATTACCACAACTTGTTACCACCTCCCTTTCTAGGGCAAAAAGGGCCATCTTACTACTGGTAATAGTTGGGCTCTCATTGGCCTCCCCATTTGCTGCCTCTGGGCTGGGGCAGGAGGCCTTGATTATGCAGTAACCTCTACTTGGAAACTTGAACAAGTTCATTACAGAACCATCCAGCCTTAGACTCCCAACACACTCCCAAAAAACTCAAAATTTCTCAGCAGCCCCCTTCTTCTTCTGCTAATCAGTAATCCCTCCCAAGGCTCTGTTCCTACCCACAGGTGGTGCTTCTACATTCAAGCAACATAACTGACAACCAGAGGCTCCCACACCCCTGCATCTGCCTCCCTGTCTGACCAACACCCGAGCCATCTCCCCCTCTCCAGTGCCCCCAATCCCACAGGAAGTAGCCAGGCCAAATCTGCTGTCCTATATCATCAAAAAGGCCAGGATGTTAGGTCAATTCAGGATGTCCAGTTAGGGGTGGCCAGGGCAGCCGCAGAACGTAGCAGCCAGCCAGACACTGATGACAGCAGTAGAGGTACCTCCTGTCAATCAGCGGGCTTTTCCTGACTCCTCCAAGAAGGACTCTGACCTCAGCAGGATCCTCTGACCTTCTCTTCCTGCTTTAAGCCCTCCTCTTCCTGACCGGGCCTTTTAAATTTTCTGTACCAAGGAGCACATGCGTAATTCTCCTGGATACACTCTGATGGATGCGAGAGTTTAGCCCTAGAGCATATTCCCAATGAAGCCTTACCCAGTGGTTTTAATTCACCAATCTGTTAGGAGCCTCTCCTAAGGGAGCCACAGAAGAGAGCAGCAGCTTGTCCAGAGAGAAGAGGAAACAACAAACAAAAAAAGAAAGAAAGAAGAAAGGAGAGAATGAGATGTTAGACACAGTCATTTCTTAAGTCAATCTTGGAGGTGAAAACAAATGAACATTTGTCATGTTCTAGAGGTCACAAAGGATACACTAAATCCAGGTCACACTGAAGCGGGGGGGGGGGAACTACTCAGATGTGCACATCAGGGTGAGAGGAACTGAAAGCTGCTAAGCAACAGGCCCAGCAGACAGCACTAGTTGGACCACATAGGTCTGAATCTAAAGACCATGGGAAGCAGCTGGAAGTCCTAGGGAGATGAGGATATCCACACTAATTCCATTTTAATCCTCTCATGGTGCAGATGGAAAGGCCAGAAAGGAAAATGAAATTTCCAAAATTACAATGCAGGAGGCTAGACCTGTTAGCTCTATTCTTTGTGACATCCCACCTGTTCCTAGATTTTGTTTCTACTTCTGTGCATTACACACATGTGGCAGCAGGTTTTCTAAATGCTATCTCACATATGCCTGGTGACATCACTAGGAAGCAGATGCTATAATGACCCCATTGTGCGGTGGGAGACTGGGGAAGGCTTAAGAGACATGATGACTTGTCCAAAGTCACATGAGAGGACAGGAGGAGGAGCTGGGTTTAAAGCTAGCTGTGTCTCCTCAGAGTGGGGACCCTGGCTACACCCAGGCTTGTCAAGGGATATGGGGGACAGTGTTGAGGTTGGCTGTGTACACATATGTAAATGTTGTGGGGCTGGAGGAGGCAACAGTAGTCTGTGGGACAAATGTGGGCTTATCTGGAGGAAGGGTCAAGTTAGGAACCTCCCTTCCTTGGTGGGATCCAAACAGAACTTAGACCCCAGTAACCAGGCACCCACATTCAAGCAACAGCCTCCTCCCCAGCTCATCTTGTGAAATACATTTCAAGGGAAAGCATGTTTTGCTCCATCCCCTGTAGAGGCCAAGCTTTAGGAGGCCTAGTAGCCAGAGCCCTCCCTATGGCTGCACAGCCCTTTACCCAGACCTCTGCCACAGGACACACTGCAGGCAGAACCTGCTGGTAAGAATGGGATGCTGGTTGCATTCCTGTTCCCAGAACCTCTGCCTATGTGTCAATAGACAGCAAAGGCCCACACCCAACAACCCAGGGCCAGAGACAATTCATCACCATGAGTACTCCTGCAATGCTTTCCTCCTGAGTTTGGGGTAACAGGGAGCTGAGGCAGAAGCACCTAGTGGAAGAGGATGAGCCAGGTGTCCTGTCATGATCACCCCAAGGGTAGGGCTAAAAGTGGGGAATGGGAGTGTCCAGGGTTTATTCTGGGCTCCTAGTGCCATCTCCTGTCCTCCTAGGGTACAACTCTGGGACATAGGGTCTGTATGATGTTTGGGGAGAAGAAGGACATGAGGGGCAGAAACAACCTTAACAGAGGCCAGACAGGACCTGGGGCTCCCTGTCAGCTACCAGGCTCTGTTTACTGCTCTCCACAGGTTCTCTTCCACCCCAGATCAATGGTGGAGGAGCCAGGGCTGAGCAACTGTGGGAACAAGCTCAGCCTCAAGGTGAGTGTGGGAGCAGAGGGGACTCCAGAGCCAGGACCTAGAGAAGGACAGAGGGGGATGCTGAGCCCAGACACCACCTGGACCATGTTCCTTTTAGGGCTGGAAAGTGGAAGGGAATCTGAGCACCACCTCCTCACCCATCTCACCCTCTCTGCCAGCTTTGGCCTTGACCACATGAAAGGTCACTCTCCCCATATTGGAGACATCACAACAGCAACACTGACCCTTTCTCACTTCCCTTCCTCTGATAATTTTGCATTCCACCATTGAACTGATTATAACTCCTAATCTCAAGTGTCCAGGTGATAGTGGCCTAACTGTCCTTCCACACACTCTCCATGTCTTACATCATTAGTAGGGTTGTGTTTAGCCAAAACATCAGGGGACCCTTGCCATTTGGTCCATTTCTATGTCACTTGCTGTCTCAAGCAACACATTGCAAACTGAGAGCAGGAGCAGAGGCCCCCTGGTCTTCACCAACTTCCAGGGGGACCCAGTTTCCACAGCCATTCAGCATTTCAGGACTGTGGGACCTGGACCTCATTGCCTCCTGGAGCCATTTCAACAGCACCACAGAGAATGATATTCTGAGTGTCCTTACAAAAGGACCCTTCTGTCTGGGATGAGCCTGTTTTCTCACCTCCAGAAGGTGAGGTTCTGGTGGGACTCATGGAATAATGCTCCCAATGCATGCAGCTACCACCTCTTGTCAATTAACAAACTGTCCTGAAGCTGCTAATGTTTCTAACTATTCCCTCAGCAATTCTACTTTGAACTCTGCTAGCCATTGTTCTTCTGGGGCTCTCTTGTCCCTCTGTGGGACAAGCCCCTTAGGGCTTTGGATTTTGCACTGAACACCATCCCCAGATACTTCTGGTGGGTCACATTTTAGCCATTGACTCTGTCTCCTCCACATCCCACCATAGAAGGGAGAGGTGGATTATACCAGCATTTTATGTATGTTCCAGGAAAATTCCCTGGAGAGCCTGGTGGAGACCCTGGAGCCAGACTTCCAAGATGACTATTCCCCTTCCATGTCCACTGTCTGAAGTTCCTCCACCCAACAGGAAATGGGCCTAATGTTGGGAGGATAAGCCCTGCCCAGGGAGACAGGGTCACATACAGCTGTGAGTACTGGAACTGGCCCTGTACCTCTCTGAGCCTCAGCCTGCTCCTTTGAACAGTGGGGTGCCAAGAAGACTGACCTCATGATAGGAAAGGCCAGGCCTCTCATGCCACTGTCCCCCTGTCCTCTAGGGTGATCTCCTCACGCCATGGCTTACAGTTACTGCATAATCCAAATGGCAACATTCACAGCAAAGTTCAAGTGAAAGGCCCTGACATGGATGATGAAGGCCACCAGGTCCTGGGCTTGGTAGAAAACCCAGAGCCCATGGAGAAAGAGATCAAAAGTAAAAAGGTCTGGGGTGGTGGGTGTGAACATGTAGGGATGAGATGGGGCTGGACATGCAGAGCAGATCTTCCAGAAACAAGGGCAGGGGAGGAACAGTGAGAAGCAGAGCTGTCATTGTCAGCATCCATTCTGGGAACACTTCCAAGGGCTAGGTTTGTGTATGGAGCTCTGTGGAAAGCAGTGAGAAATATTTTGTCCCTTGAAGAAACATGGATAGTATTTTGACCTTTACTCATCTTGCAGCTGCAGGGCCACCTCCAGCTCAATTCCCACCACCTGAGAAAGTGCTGGAGCTGTAAACATTGGCAATGAAGGCTCCAGACCAACAACCCCTGCTGGCCCCTCAGCCAGCACTGCTTATTGAGACCAACCCAAGAGTCTCTGTTGCTCTCCCCTACTGTTTCTTTATTCCTTTTTTTGTTTTGTTTTATGCATTTGTGTTTTTAGTATATTTATCTTCTTATAAAATAAAACATTTTATTTGTTTATTAGCATTAAGTGCATTCTCAAAATTTTGCACTAATCACCACTACATAGTTCCAGAATATTTTTCTGAATTGGGTATTCATAACCACTGAAGGATATGGAAAATGACAATCCCCCAAAACTGGCCCAAAGGAAGAGGGAAGAGGAAGCCAATCATTAATCCTCTCAAAGTAAATCCTTTCCCAGTAACAATGGGCCCCAAAGGGAAAAAGCAAACTTTAACATCTTCCTGGGTTCATCCTCAGCATCTCCACCAAAAGCAAACATTCATCCGTTCTCAACCACAATGGGTCATGAAGGGAAAAGGCAGATACTGAAATGCTGAGCCCTGGACTTTTACACTTTCCCATTGCCAATGAGTCCTGGAAAGAGAAGAGCAAGTAGTGAAGCTCCAGGAGACAATGAATCCTGGAGAAAGAATATAAGCAATGAACACCGTTCCCATGGGACAAAGGACAAATTTGTGCAAATCAAAAGGAATCCTTGCATATAGCAGTAACTGTCAGAGATGCTCAACTTTCAAATGTCACCACACAAATGCACACATTTCAGGGATGTCATTTTCCCCATCAACTAGACAGGTTTTAAGACTGGTGCTGAACAGACTTGTTGAGAATGTGAGAGGCACAAACCCTGGCACATCCCGTGAGAGACATAGCATGGATATTCCTCTGTCAGAGAATCCTTTGGCAGCACCCATCCAAGTTCTCAGCCTATGTCCCTTTACCTAGCATAGCAAATCCTAGGGATTAATCCAATTGCTGCACTCAGTTTTCAAGGTTTCTTTGCAAAGCTCTTCTTTTATTTTTTTTATTTTTAGTTATAAATGATAGAATTATTTTGGCAGAATATGCATACATAAATTATATGTTATTCGATTAGGTTTCCACTCTTGTGGTTGTACATGATATGGAGTTACCCTGGTTGTGTATACAAATACAGGCTAGGAAAGTTATGACCAATTAATTCTACTGTCTTTCCTATTCCCCTCCCTCTTCCCTTCCCTTTGTTACCCTTTGTCTATCTATTCTACCTCTATTATTCCATTTTCCAGCTTCCTTGTTTGGGGTATAGCATCCACAAATCAGAACAAACATTCAGCCTTTGGCTTTGAGGGATTGGCTTATTTCACTTAGCATGATATTCTTCAGTTCCATCCATTTACTGGCAAATGTCATAATTTCATTCTTCTTTATGGCTGAGTAATATTCCATCATGTATATACCACATTTTCTTTATCCATTCATCCAATGAAGGACACCTAGGTTGGTTCCATAGCTTGGCTACTGTGAGTTGAGCTGCTATAAATATTGATGTAGCTGCATCACTGTAGTATGCTGTTTTTAAGTTCTTTGGGTATAGACCAAGGAGTGGAATAAATAGGTCCAATGGTGGTTCCATTACAAGTTTTCTGAAGAATACTGCTTTCCATACAGGCTGTGTCAATTTGCAGTCCCACAAACAATGTATCAGAGTAACTTTCTCCCCTCATCCTCGCCACATTTATTGTTACTTGTATTCTTTATAACTGCCATTCTGACTGGAGTGAGATGGAATAGTAGTTTTAATTTGTTTCTCTCTAATTGCTAGATATGCTGAACATTTTTTCAAATATTTTTTGATCATTCATATTTCTTCTTCTGTAAAGTGTTTGTTCAGATTCTTTGTGCAAGGCTCTTCTTCACAGCACTGGTTGAATTAGTGAGGAACTAGAGCTCTCACTCATATCCATGAAGATGGATGGACAAATCTGCTCCTGGTGCTCCAGGGAACACTGTAGCTGCTGAGGAGAGTCTGCCTGTGCCCACCATGTTTAGGGTGACTTCACATCAAGAATGCCCTAACAGTATCTCAGTTTCAAATACTATCTTCCATTCTGTTAGACATTTGGTCCCAAGTGCTCTTTCATCAGTTCCTGTTGTTTGCCTGGAGCCAAGGTGGGGCCTGAGGTCCAGTTAAACCAAGGTGTAGATTCTCCTCCCAGGTCACTGTCTGGTGAAGGATACAAGGAATTGATACCAGTCTTGGAAATCAGGATCTGATCCACTTTCCCCTGGCACTGAAGATTAATACCTCTAAGAAGCATATGCCGTAGACATGCTTTGACATGCCAGAACTCACTAAGTTGCTGGCCATAAGGAACAGCAGCCATTGACATGCTTAGTCATGCCTGCTTGCAATCAATAAGGGGCTGTAAGGGACACTTGCCACAGGCATGCTTAGCAATGACTGGTTACAACTGATAGGGAGCACAGCTCCATGGACATGTGCAAAGAATATGTCCAGTTGCCATTGTATCATCTCACTGGACATAACCCATGGACATTGACTTTCATTGAGTGCAACCAATCATCAGCTTACACAACCAACTTGGAATTGTATTTAAACTGCTTAGCCTGCCACATTAGGGGCTTCTGCTCCAAGGACATCAGTGAGACTGACCACCTTGCTGTACATCCCTGGATCAACTCCACCATTCCTTGATGTCCAGTCATCAGCTGAAGGGAACCACCAGACAAAAACAATGTCTGCTCTTTGGCTAAGAGAAGTCATGTTGCACCAGAGGTATATTGGGGCTTGTGGTTGCCCTAGGATTGTGTGAATTGCTTGTAGTGTTTAATTAGTGCACACTGAATGCTAGTTGGGGTGCTCCAGCTCATCCCAAACTTTTTGCATTTTTTTTATTTGATGATTGTTGTGATCAAATATATGCTTGCATTTAAAGACAATCCACCTCTGAGCAATTATTAATAGCACAGCTCATGACAATACCCGAGAAATGTCAATGCAAGAGTAGAAAGCAGGGGCTGGGGTTATGGCTCAGCGGTTGAGCGCTTGCCTCGCATACGTGAGGCACTGGGTTCGATCCTCAGCACCACGTAAAAACAAATAAATAAAAGCAAAATAAAGACACTGTGCCCACATATAACTAAAAAAAATTAAAAAAAAAAAAAAGAGTAGAAAGCAACTTTTATTTAAGAAAGAGACAAAGAACAGACTTCTCCAGAAAGAATTCAGGTCCCAGAGCCAGATGCCATGGGAAGGGATGGTTTCTCTCTCTTGACAGATCTCATATTTCTTCTCCCCATCTCCTCTTTCTATCCTGTGTATGTGCCCAAAGGCAGGAAAAGAGCATCCCAGGTGCATCTCCTTGTATTGGGATTCCTCAGAGGCGTTAGCAACAGCTTGAAAAGAGAAATGCTCCTCCCATGGAATGTCAGCATTGTAAGGTAAAAAACAGCCCTTTTGTAATTAATTTTCACATCCCCTCTCTAGAAGCACAAGGCAGTTCCTACCCCAGGGGGTTCCTCTCCTAATCTTCCACCTGGGAAACAAACAGTTTCACATCCCCTTTCTAAAGGCCTGAGGCAGTTCCCGCCCCAGGGGGTTCCGCTCCGGAATCTTCCACCTGGGAGACAAAG
>PVHX01017897.1:0-38586 GCA_004024805.1 Geosciurus inauris | reverse complement strand
GATAGATGACTGGATAAAGAAACTGTGGTATATATACACAATGGAATATTACTCAGCAATAAGAGAAAATAAAATTATGGCATTTGCAGGTAAATGGATGGAGTTGGAGAATATCATGCTAAGTGAAGTAAGCCAATCTCAGAAAACCAAATGCTGAATGTACTCATTGATAAGTGGATGCTGATCCATAATGTGGGAAAGGACATGGGAACAAAGGTGGATCTCCGTTCACAGGGGTGTAAGGGGGGAGGGAGCATGGGGACAGCAAGGGTGATGGAATATGATGGTTATAATAACCCTAACTTAACTTTTGTATGACTGCATATATGATGTGATTCTATACAACTTACAACTAGAGAATTGATATGTTATCCTCTATCTATGTACAATGAGTCAATTTACACTGTCAACATGTAAGCCTAAATAAAACAAGAATAAAAATTAAAAAAAAAAATTTTAAAAGGGCTGGGGATGTCGGAAAAAAAAAAAAGAGAGAGAGAGAATAACCACAGTGAGTATACCTTATATACTCTACTATCATGCCTACCTGAACAAGCAAAAGGACTCCACTAATGTAAGTCTTATGGAGGAAGCAAGTCCCTCAGGTTCTGACACAGGTCACAGAGAGTCAAAATCCACTAAGCATAGCCTAAGAAGCCACAGGAGAACTGTAATATGTAATCCATCTAGAATTAAACTCAACACTACACAACAAACCAATATTCCAGGGAACATCAGCAAAAGAAACCCGTTCACTAAGAAGACCCTCACATAATAGTGAATTGCAAAAGATGGACAAATTCCACATAGAAACACAAGAAACATGAAAAAAAGGCAGCATGACTCCTCCATAAGTTCATAACTCTCATCTCACTGAATCCATAGAACTCATCAAAGGGATAAAATGGTAGAAAAGGAACTAAAAAACTGATTGTCAAAGTGATCAGTGAATTCAAAGAAGACACAAAGAAACAGCTAATAAGGTAAGAAGGACAATGCAGAATATTAAAGACCAAGTCAATAAGCTGGGCACAGTGATGCACACCTATAATCCCAGCAACTTGGGAGACCGAGTCAGGAGGATGGCAAGTTTGAGGCCAACCTCAGCAATTTCAAGAGACCTTGTCACAAAACAAAAAATAAAAAGGGCTGGGAATATAGCTCAGTGATGAAGTACCCATGGGTAATCCCTGATACTACCAAAAGGAAAAAGAAAAAATAAAGGCAAGTCAATAGAGAGAGATTATGAAAGAACCAAATCTTATAAATAAAAAGCTCAATAAATCAAGTAAAAAAACTCAGTTGAATGCCTCACCAATAGACTATTCATGAAGAAGAAAAACTACCAGTGCTTGAAGGCAAAATGTATGAAACAGCACATCCTGTCAATAATAAAGAAAAGAAAGTAAGAATGAACAAAACAAACAAGAACAAAGGGACATGAGTAAGAAGAGAACAATCATGTGAATCACAGGTGTAGAAGAAGGAGCAGAGGAAAAGGCTAACACATAGAAAATCTATTCAGTGAAATAATAGTAGATAATTTCCCAAATCTTGGGAATGATGTGGACATCTAAATACTAAAGTATTTAGAACCCCAAATATACATGACTAGTAAAGAACCTCTCCACAACATATTAAATTGACACTAGTACAAAACAAAGAAAGAATATTAAAAGTTGCAAGAAGCTGGGCAAATGGTACATTCCTGTAATTCCAGAAACTCCAGAGACTGAGAAAGGAGGATCACAAATTCTATGCCAGCCTGGGCAACTCAGCAAGATCCTCAGCAGCTTAGCAAGACCCTATCTCAAAAATTAAAAAACTAAAAAGGGTGAGATATGTAGCTCAATGATAAAGTGTCCCTGGGTTCAATCCCCAATACAGTGGGGGTGGAGGGTGCGCTGCAAAAGTACCAAGTCACATTTAAAGGCAAACCCATCAGAGTAACAGCAGCTTTCTTAGCAGGAACTCTGAAGTCCAGGAGAATACAGAATGATGTGTTTCAAGTCCTAAAAGAAAATAACTGCCAACCTAGATTACTATACCCAGCAAAGTAATCTTCAGAATTGAAGAAGAAATAAAGACCTTCCATGATAAGCTTAAACAAATAGAATTCATGACACTTAAACTGTCATTATAGAAGATACTTGAAGAAATTCTACACCCAGAAGAGGAAGAAAGACAAACATGATGTCAAGAGCACAGGAAAGCATAAATCTACTAAATCTACTAGAAGAATAGATAAGCAAATGAGAATTAGCAAAGAATCAAATACATTAATACAGAAAAATATCAAACCTTGAAGATGAATGAAAGGAAGAAACAGTATATTCAAAATAACCAAAAGAAAAACAACAAAATGACAGGAGCAAATAAATACCTTTCAATAATAACTCCAAATGTAAATATTCTTAATTCTCCAGTTAAAATGCAGACTGGCTGACTGCATTTAAAAATAAGACCTATGCCAGGTGCATTGGCACACACCTGTAACCTCAGTGACTTGGGAGGCTGAGGAAGGAGGATCACAAGTTCAAAGCCAGTTTAAGCAAATTAGCAAAGCCTATACAACTTAGTGAGACCCCATCTCAAAATAAAAAATAAATAAGGACTGGGGATGTGGCTCACCCCTAAATTCAATCCCTGGAACCAAATAATAATAATAATTTTAAAAAGACCTAACTGTTTACTGATTGCAGGAAACTCACTTTACCTTCAAACATATACACAGACTAAAACTGAAAGGAGGAAGAATGATATTCTGATCAAATGGAATTTGAAAGCAAGTAGGAGAAGCTATACTCATACTCAACAAAGTTGACTTCAAGTTAAAATCAGTCAGAAGAGACAAATAAGGTTGCTACATATGAATAAAGGGAAAATCCATCAAGAATATAAAATGATTACAAATATATATGCAGTGAATGTGAGAGCACCTAATTTTATAAAGTAATACTACAGAACTTAAAGGGAGAGATAAGTCCCAATACAGTTCTAGTGGGTAATTTCAATACCCCATTCTCACCAGTGCATAAGATCTTCCAGACAAATATCAACAAAAAACAGTAGAGTAAAATTGTGCTAAAGACCAAATGGAATCAACAAACATCTACAGAATATATCATCTGACAGCTGCAGAATACACAATTTTTCATCAGCTTTCAAAATATTCTCCAGAATAGGTAACATTTTAGGTTACAAAGTAAATCTTAACAAATAGAAAAAAATTTAAATGAAATTTTATATCTTTTGGGGGGGGGGGACTGGGGATTGAACTCAGGGGTACTCGACCACTGAGCCACATCCCCAGCCCTATTTTGTGTTTTATGTAGAGACAGGGTCTCACTGAGTTGCTTAGCGCCTCGCCATTGCTGAGGCTGGCTTTGAACTCGCGATTCTCCTGTCTCAGCCTCCCTAAGTACTGGGATTACAGGCTTGCGCCACCACGCCCAGCTCAAAATTTTATATCTTATCAGACCATAACAGAATGAAATTAGGAATCAACAGCAAAAACAACTGAAGAACTTACAGAAAAGACATACATGAAGACTGAACAATAGGCTTTGAATAAAGTGAAGAAATCAAGGGAAAATATTTAAAATTCCTAAAATAGAATGAAAATGGAAACACAACCTACCAGAACTTATGAAACAAAGTGAAAGCAGTTATGAGAGGGGAGTTTATAGCTATAAGTGCCTATGTTAGAAAAACAGAGAGATAAAGAAAAACCTCTAATGATATATCTCAAGGCCTCAGAAAAACAAGAACAAACCAGACCCCAAATCAATAGAAGGAAAGAAATAACAAAGATCAGAGCAAAAATACATGAAATAGAGACTAAAAGGTCAATAGCTAATTCTTCGAAAAGACAAACAAAATTGACAAACCCTCAGCTAAACTAATCAAAAGATAGAGAAGACCCAATAAACAGAGACAAAAAAAGGGGGATATTGCAACAGATACCACCGAAATCCAGAGGATAATTAGGGAAAATTTTGAAAAATTGTATGCCAATACATTGGAAAATCTAGAAGAAATCTAAAATTTTCTGGGTACATATGACCTAACAAAATTGAACCAAGAGGATATAAAATGCCTAAACATATTAATAACAAGCAATGACAGCAAAGCAGCAATAAAACTCCCAGCAAAGAAAAGCTCAGGACTGGATGGATCCATAGCTGAATTTTACTATACTTTAAAAGAACTAATACCAATACTCTTCAAACTATTCCATACAATACAAAAGGAATTAAGCCTTCCAAATTCATACTAAGAAACAGGTACTGCCCTGCTACTGAAACCTGATGAAGACATAATAAAACAAAAAAAAGATAGGAAGGAAGAACTGAAGGAAGAAGGAAGGAAGGAAGGAAGGAAGGAAGGAAGGAAGGAAGGAAGGAAGGAAGGGAGGGAAGAAGGAAGGAAAGGAGGAAAATTGTAGACCAATATCCTTGATGAAGATAGATACAAAAAAAAATCCTCAATAAGGCCAAGAATGTAGCTCAGTGGTATAGTATAGACCTTGGATCAATTGTCAGCACTGCAAAAATAAATAAAAACAAATAAATAAAAAAATCATCAATAAACTACCTGCAAATCAAATTACAGTAAAAAGAACATAAACCATAATCAAGTTGGTTTCATTTCAGGGATGCAAGTCTGGTTCAATATATGCAAATTAATAAATATAATACACATAAAATAGCACATGCATAAATAAAGAATAAAAATCACAGGATCATTTCAAGAGATGCAGAAAAAGCCTTCAGTAAAATCCAAAATCACTTCATGACAAAAACCCTAAATAAACTCGGTATGGAAGGATCATGCCTCAATACAGTAAAGGTTATATATTACAAACATACTGCCAACATACTGAATGAGAAAAAAAATGAAAGCATTTTCTATAAAATCTGAAGCAGGCCAAGGGTATTTACTCTCACCTCTCTTATTCAATATAGTACTTAAAGTTTGTTTTTTTTTTTAAACATTTTTTTAGTTGTAGATGGACACAATTTCTTTATTTATTTGTTTTTATGTGGTGCTGAGTATCGAACCCAGTGCCCCATGCATGCAAGGCAAGCGCTCTACCACTGAGCCACAATCCCAGCCCCTCAATATAGTACTTAAAGTTTTATCCATAATATTCAGGCAAGAGAAAGAAATAAAAGGGATACAAATAGGTAAGGAGGAGGTCAAATTATTCTTGTTTATAGGTGATATGATTTATACCTAGAAAAACCCCAAGTTCACCAAAAATCTTTTAGAACTAATAAATAAATTCAGCAAAGTAGTAGAATACAAAATCAGCATACAAAAATTTGTGGCTTCCAAACAACTTAATGAGACCCTGTCTCAAGAAAACTAAAATAACAAAAACAAAACAACAACAACAACAAAAAAAAGGCTGAGTATGTGACTCAGTGGTTAAGCACCCCTGGTACCAAAAAAAAAAAAAAAAAAAAAAGCAAGAAAGAAAAATTGGTAGTCTTCCTGTACACCAATAATGAGCTTGAACTTACTGAAAAAGAAATCAGGAAAATAATCCCATTTACAATAGCCTTAAACAAAAAGTAAACTAACAAAAGAAACCTAGGAATAAACCCAACCATAGAGATAAAAAGAATTCTACAATGAAAGTTATACACACTAGAAAAAGAAATTGAAGAAGACACTAGAATATGGAAATACATTCTATGTTCATGGATTAGGAATTAATGTTATTAAAATGGCCATACTACTGAAAGCAGTCTATCCCCATGCAAACGTCAATGGCACTCTTTACAGAACTTGAAAAAACAATTTTAAAATTCATATGAAAGCATGAAAGACCCCATATTGCCAAAGCAATTCTGGGTAAAAAGAACAAGGTCAGAAACATCACAGCATGTGACTTTAAAATATACTACGGAACCAGAGTAACAAAAACAGCATGGTATTGGCATAAAAATAAATACATAGGCTAATGGAATATAATAGATGACCCGGGAATAAACCCATACATCTACAGCCATCTGATTCTCAACAAAGAAGCCAGAAATATATTGGAGGAAAGAGTGTCTTTAGCAAATGGTGCTCGGAAAGTTGAACTTACACATGTACAAGATTGAAAATAGATCCCTACCTCTCACCCTGCACAAAAATCAACTTAAACTGGGCCTGATGGTACATACCAGGAATCCCAGAAACTTAAGAGGCTGAGGCAGAAGGATCACAAGTTTGAGGCCAGCCTTAGCAACTTAGTGAGACCCTGTTTCAAATTAAAAATAAAAAGGGCTGGGGGCTAGGGATATAGCTCAGTTGGTAGAGTGTTTGCCTCACATGCTCAAGGCCCTGGGTTTAATCCCCAATGCCATAAATAAATAAATAAATATTTTTTTGAAATAAAAAAATAAAAAGGGCTGAAAATGTAGCTCGGTAGTAGAGTGCCCCTGGTTTCAATTCCTAGTGCCATACCCTAAAAAATCAACTTAAGAAAGGATCAAGGAGGGTGGGTGTTGTGTTGCACGCCTGTAATCCCAGCAACTCAGGAAGCCAAAACAGGAGAATGACAAGTTCAAAGCCAGCCTTAGAAATTTAGCAAGACTCTGTCTCAAAAAATATAAAAAGTAAAATAAAGATATTTTAAAAGTAGTACAATTAGTTAATGCTTAAAAGAGTTGAACAAACACTCCTCAAATGAAGTATGAATGGCCAATAAAAATATGAAAAAATGATCAATATTTTTAGCCATCAGGGAACAAATCAAAACTATATTGAGATTCCATCTCACCCAACCCAGTTAAAATGGCTATTATCTGACAACAACAACAACAAAAACAACAAAATAAACCCAAATGTTGAAGGGCAAAGGAACCCTTCCTTACACATTACTAGTGGTATTGTAAATTAGGACAGCCACTATGGAAAACAGTATGGAAGTTCCTCAAAAAAATAAAAATAGATCTACCACGCAATCTAGTCATATCATTCCTAGGTATATATCCAAAGGAATCAAAGTCAGCATAATGTAGATAGACATGCATATTGCAGTGGTATCCACAAACCAAGTTATGGGATCAGCCTAGATGCCTGTCAATACATGAATGTGTAATAAAAATTTGATATATATGCATTAACAGAGTATTCTTTTTTGTAATACATTTTTAGTTGTCAATGGACCTTTATTTTACTTACTTATATGTGGTGCTGAGGATAGAACCCAGTGACTCACATGTGCTAGGCAAGTGCTCTACCACTGAGCTACAACCCCAGTCCTAGCAGAGTACTCAGCAGTACATATACTAAAAACTGGTCTGATACAGAAAAAAATTAATATGGTTCCTGTGGAAGAATAACATGCAAATTTAGGAAGCATTTCATACTTAAATTTAAAAAGAAAAAAATGAAATCATGGCATTTGCAGGAAAATAGATGAAATTAGAGATCATCAAGCAAAATAAAACTCAAAAGAACAGATATTGCATGTTTTCTCTCACATGTGGAATCTAGACAGCAAAAATGGAAGCTATATGAAAGTAGAAGGGGGACTCTTAGGGAAGGGGAAGGTACTTAGGGGACAGAGGGTATGAGGGAGGGTGGTTATGATTAAAGTACATTATATGCATGTATGAAATTATCACTATGAAACCCATTATTTTGTACAGTTAATATGCATTACTAATTATTAAAAAATTTTCACACCAAAATGAACATTAAAATAATAGGTGGAATATTTGTTGGCCCATGGTTAAGAAAATTGAAAGAGTAAAAGTTAAAAAGAGTTCAGCAATAACTTAACATCAAATGAAACCAGATAGTATGATGGTCATGAGAATGTGAAACAAGAAGAAACCTCCTGCAAATGAATTATAATTTGATTGTCACAGTTATATTATGTAGATAAACAGGCTTATAACAAGTAATGAGATAAACAAGATGTGGTTTGTAAGGGTTCACTCATTCTCTGTCAGCAACTAGTCACTGTCTCAAATTTCACTCATATAATAACTGATTAATCCAAATTGCAAATCAAACAGATAACAAACATACCCTGAAGGGATGATATATGCTAAAATCCAAGCACGCTGTGTGTGATAGACTGTGATTTATATTTAAAGCAGATGGTTAAAAAGTACCAGAAAGAAAATATTCAGTGGAAAAGTAGAAAATGATCAGATTGAGTTTTGAAAATATTTTTGCAAAAACAGATTATCTAAACAATGACTTATTCAAATATAAAAAGCAAAATTAAACTCTCTCTGTAAATACCTGTTTGGCATCTCACTCCTTCTAACAACCTATTTTATACCACACAACTTCAATCATAAGATGGAGTTGGCAGTATTTCAGAAATGCTTTTCAACAGTACCAAAACCTTTTTTTGGAAACTAGGATTAGCTTACCACAAATATGGCTATGTAAAAGTAGGCACTGAGTTATGCAATATTTATTCAAGTAGAATTCTTCCAATATTTTCTGGAAGAGAGGTACTTTTCAATAATGCCATTCTGTGGACCAACATCTTAGAGAAGAAAGTACTCATGAGTGTTCTTTTTTTTTAAAGAATGGTCTTAAGTATTAAAAATGTTTAAAAGTGTAAAAGTAAGATAATATCAGATTTTCCTATGTAGTCAGTGATTAATTTCAATAAAATTTGTTTGAAAATAGGACAAATTTGGAATTTTTATATGAATCTTCTTTCCAATAGTTTTCCCCAGTTTTTTAGATCCTAAAAAAATTACATACTTGGATCTACAAGTTTCCAACTTCCCTCCTTCCATTTGCACCCTGCAAGTCCATTACTTCTCAGTAATGAACTATCTCCCTCTACATTGATTTGTGTAGTGACCCATCTATACAACTGTTTCTGTCTCTACCCTAGTATCTATTCCTGTCTTGAGCCTTTTTAGTCTGGTCTTGACTTAATGGTGGAATTGAATTACATGTTCTTCCCACTCACATGCCGTTACTCATGCCCTAAACTCATTCACTGTCAAGATTTCACCTCTCACTTGATTCCTGTATTTTGTTCCCAAATGCCAAACTTGAAGTTATGGCTTTATCTAGAATAGAACCTATCCTCTGGCTCTCTAAGATGATCGTGTATTTCTTCATTGTTTAATTACTAAATTTTATCAATTCAGTTTTAGAGTCTTTCTCACATTCATCTCTTCATTTCTCTTTGCAATAATTGTTCTTCAACTATGGCCTTGTAACCACATTGATTTTTCCCTGCCTTTCTTGACATCATATCTCTTAAAAGAAGAGCTAAGCATAGGATTGAATATTGGTAGTTTATTTGGGCAGCGATTCTCAAGAAGTATGATGGAGAGCCCAAAGGATTGGGAAAGAGATTGTAAAAGAATAAATTTAAAGATGCCTTATGGATACCATTGTAAGTAACTGATGCTTACCAGGATCTTAAAATGAGCCTTATGAAATGCATCTCAGAAAATCTACCTGGGGGATAAAAGGAGAAAATGTTTATTTGTGATAATATTTAGAAATATAGGAAGTATTTACTTGTGGCTCCTGTCCCCCATTGATTATAGATGACTCTACTGAAAAGATGTCCCTTGTGCTTCCTGATGTAACATGCATGAGTTTGTGCAGTTCTGCTAAGCCTCCATCATGACATTAGAAAAGGTCTGCAGAAAGTGACAGGTTAATGTTTTGAGCTTAAGTGACTGTTATCCAGTTGTATGTACAAGGTGCTGGTCCCAATTTACTATAGTTGCTACCAGAGAAAGATATAATCCAAAGAGGATTAGAATGTCTTATAAAAGGCATATGCTATACTTTGTTATTTAATTTGCAGTATGTCTCGTCTCTTCGGTAGTCTCTAAATGTCTCAGTGATGTATTTATTCAGTATAATTAAAATCCTTGCTAAACAAATCACTTAATTATGTGAATAATTCAATTCAATTTTCTCATGATGTTAAAAGCTTAAATCCAGTTCTATTTTCCCAATAAATTGATTGATTTATGGAATTTGTGCCATGTATTTACCTCCCTGGAATTCTACCAACAATTACCACCATCCTTCAACTCTGCTCCTAATATTGACATCAAAACATTCCCTTCCAACTCATATTAAATGTAATATCTTGAACTGTTTTCTTATAATGGTATTTAGTTCCTATTATCTGTTTTCCTTAAGAGCATAAAACATCTAGGCAGAAAATCTGACCAGTTTAACAACACAATCACTGGCTAAAGCAAGTTGGCTATGTAAGTTTGGAACGCTAGGCTCATTAGCCTTCCCAATCTAGCCAACTAATCTAAACTTATAGACATGTTTTAAAATCTTCTACCTCTAGATCAAGATTAAATTGTTCCAGAAACTTAAGGTTTATTCTACTCACATTTATTTATCTTTACATTCTGTAGCTTAGATAAACACTTCTTGCATTTTCTTCTGTAATCTATTACATTACCATGGGTTGAAAGTCTAGAAATTGCTATTAAGTACAGTTAGATGATAACACTCAAATTATGCTTATGTCCTACCACAAATAGGATTTTTAGGATGTTCTAAAAATGAGGACACAAATTAACTTTCTTTATCCTTTCAGTACAATATAACACTCGTAGAATTTATCAAGTTCTTTCCTTTCTCATCAGGAGTTTTCAAATGTTGAAAAAAAAGCTAATAGAATATCTCTTCTAAAGGAAAATCTGGGAAGTTATTTTTATCTGAAACAAATGTCTTTAATATTTTTAAAGGTACTAGAAAAAAAGAATGTACTCATTCATTTAACAAATATTCATTAAGCACTCTATGTGAAAAGGCACTATAGGAAATTGTTCACTACTTTCAAAGAATAGTTTTTTCCCCCTCTTAGAAAAAATTAAAAATATTATCTGTAAAACAAACAGAAAATTTGGAAAACATAAAAGCCCCTGTTATCACATCTTCATTATTGGATTGGCATTGGGGAAAAAGACCAAGCTTTTGGTAACACTAATAAAAATATTTAGGAGCATAATCCATGAGCCTCATTAAAACCAAGCCAAATGTGATAGCACAACCTATAATCCCAGTAACTCAAGAGGCTGAGGCAGAAAGATTGCAAGTTTTAGGCCAGCTTTAGCAACAATAATTTAGCAAGACCCTCAGTAATTTAGTAAGATTCTATCCCAAAGTAAAAAGTAAAAAAGGGATGGAGCCCAGTGGCAAAACACCCCTGGATTCAATTTCCAGTAACAAATAAACATCAACAACAAAAACCTATAAAAACTGAACCAAACCATGCATGGTGGTACATATCTGTAACCACAATTAATAGAAAGGCTGAGACAGAAATATTGCAAGTTTCAGACCAGCATGGGCAATTTAGAGACCTTGTCTCAAAATAAAAAAATAAGAAGAGCTGGGAATGTTGCTTAATGGTAAAGTGCCCCTGAATTTGTTGCTGAAAGCTTGTTCCTTGTCTCTGATGCTAATTCAATAACAAGGACACAGTTTTGAGAAAAAGGAAAAAGAAGGTTTATTGCAAAGGAGAAGCACAGGGGCCTCCTGTCCCAAAGGCTGTGATTCTGCCCATCAGCAGGAATAGGGGATTTTTGTAGAGGTGATTCAGAGAAAATGAGGTTAGGGAGGAGAGATCAGGAAGGAGAAGACCAGGGAAATGAAGATTAAGGAGAAGGTCAGAGAGAAGTTTGGGAAAAAGAAAAAAAAAAATGTAAGTTTCAAAGAGATAAGGAATACGGTCAAAGCATCAAGTGAACCCCTGTTACAAATTCAATCAGCAGTAACACATGTACACACATGAGAAGAGTTTCTCTGTATTCACAAGACAATAAACTTTGGTGTTTAGTTAGAAATGAAATTTGGTGGTACAAACAAAAAGTTCATACCTATCCTAGCTACTGAAAATTGCCAGTGTGGTATCATTTGAAGCACATATGGTGGCAATAGTTTTGAATTTTATACTCCTTTTGTTTACTTTGTCAAAGGAAAAAATTCCAACAATTTGGTTTAATGATCTTAATTGGCTTCATTTTTTATTTTAGAATCTGACAACACTTTACTACATGAAACAAAATTACTACTCAAATGAACCAAGCAAAGGAGGTTGATTTAAAAGCAAGGAAAAGCAGAAGAAAGCAGAAACAAAAAAACAAAAACCCACATTGATAATTTCAAAGTTACTTTCCTGGTAAGTTTAGGACTGGGAGACACAACAATAGGAAAATAACTGAGTAGTTAATGTCAGAGTTTTGGGGCTTTGTTTTTATTTTTTACAAGGATTAAGACAAAGGCAATTTCATTATCATACCAACTGAAATAGGCCCTTTTAGGACAAGTGGACTCTATCTCTCTAATGCTTAGTTCTATGAAGGTCAGATAAACAACTTAGTTTTAGCTTGGTAGAACTTTAGTATGAATAACCTCCACTTTGATTTTTAGCCTGGTCTGTTGGGTCCTGGTATGGAAGCTTAATCTAAGCAATGGCCTCCTATAATTTTTATTTAACAATGTCAACCAAAGGAGTTAAGGCAAAGATCCATTTATCATGTCAATGACTCATTTTTCACATAAGACAAAAGGTGACTATACTGATAAAATTCTTATTTTAAAATTCCTGCCAAAAAGTTCAAGTAATTAGCAAAACTAACCATGGAAAAAAGTGTGAACAAAGCCCATTATTTTTCTATTTGGGAATTTCATAATACTTTCCTTCAGAAAACTTTGTTTTTCAGTAGCTATGTATATACCAGATATGAATAATTAAACTATTTTAATATTGAATTTTTTCCTTCTTTATAGTTATAAAGAGAGAGTCAAATAAATCTATAGGAAAGAGCACCTTCCCCATCCTTGTACCCTTAGGTCATAAAACAAGTATTTCCACTTTCCTTCAATTTTCTTGAGTTGTTCAAATTATTTAGGATAACTGTAATGAAATCTAAGTCAGGAAGAAATTAATTTGGAAAAGTTAGGTTATGTTTAATTGAATATGAGCAAAAATTGATGAATCAGCAATTGAATAGCTATGTAGAAAAATGCTGATTCAGGAATTATGAAGACTGGCTCACTATATTTACTATAATTATAAAATTACCACACTGGGCACAGTGGTGCATGCCTGTGAACCCTAGGGACTGGAGAGGCTGAGGCAGAAGGATCTCAAATTTGAGGCCAGTCTCAGCAATTTAGCAAGATTCTCTCTCAGAATTAAAAAATTTTTAAAAGGACTGGGAATGTAGCTCAGCGGTAGAACATCCCTGGGGTCAATCCCTAGTACAGTCAAAAAGAGAGAGAGAGTGAGAGACAGAGAGAGAGAGGGAGAGACAGAGAAAGAAAGAAAAATAACCATTATTTTCCATCTGCTATTGGGCCAAGATAGAAAGACTAATTTTCAAATCTCAATCATAAAAGTACATATTATGGAGTACTATGCTAAGAGCTTTGCTAGGTTACTTTATTGTCACAGACAACTGTGTGGACCCTCTTGGCTAAGATTATTTTAAACGGAAAACATTTGAAGGCTGAAGTCAAGTGTGGTGGTGCACACTTGCAATCCCAGGGACTCAGGAGGCTGAGACAGGAGGATTGCAAGTGTTATTAAAAACTTGGTCCTTATCCCCAATGCCAATCTAATAATAGGGACATGATTTTAAGGAAAAGGAAAAAGAAATTTCTCCTGTCCCAGAGCCTATGATTCACCCATCAAGGGGAACAGGGTGGGTTTTAAGAGGTTATTCAAAAGGTACATTCCATGTGTGCTCTATCCAGAGTTGTAATTCACTTGTTAATGTGGGAGACAGTCGTTTCTGAGATCTTCTGGTTCCTGCAGTGCTTGTGTGGTAAGGACAGATAACTCTGCCTAGGAAGGGGAGAGTCAAAAATAGAAGTTAAAAATCTTGTCAAAATTTACCAAACCAGAGGAGGTAGGATTCAAACACAGGGGACTATACTCCCCCAGAAAATATGCTAGTATTACTTCATTAAATTGTTTATATTAAGTGTAGAGGCTCTAGTAGCTCCTGCAAACTGTCAGATCTTAAAGATAAGTCTTCTGAGGCTAGAGGTATATAGCTCCGTGGTAGAATGTGTGCTTGCATGAGGCCCTGGGTTCAATTCCCAGCACCATAAAAAACAAACAAAAAAATCCTAGTGTCAGGTATCTTACTTCTAGTTGTTTTGATATTTACTAGGAGGGACATTATGTGGGTGACTGTAAGTTTCATCTAAATTATTTGGTAAAAGCAAAGATAAATGAAGCATTTATCTTTATTGTACTTCCTTCACAAACTGGTTTCTAAGGTTGGTATGTTTAATTCATTGGAAAAAGGAATTCCTTACATACAATTGAAAAATTAAGTCAAGGTGAAAGAATCCAGCATGAGTAAGACTTGCACTTTGTCACATGTCAGTAAAGAGGAAGCTGAACAGACAATACACAGGACACAGATCAACAGGAGACTAAGCCTCTGAACTATCAGGCATGCTCCACCTTTCAAGCCCAAGAAACAGCCTGGGAAGAGACATTATTAGCAGCTGTGAATGAAAGGAACTAGCCAGGGTCATGGAGAATCAACTTCATAGGAGAAAAGTTCTGGATGGGAGTGAAAGGGAAGTGAGACTCTTACAAAGGGAGAAAGGCCCCATGGTAGACATAGGAAAGCAAGTATCCTGTAAAGCACTAGAATAGGTAGCACCATCACAGAACTGACTGAGTCAAAGAAGCCAGGAAAAATATTACCACATCCCTCCAGTGGAAACAAATACAATAAACTAACAAGGATATATTTCCAGGACATTTTTAGGGGAAAAAAAAATCAAGATACAAAACAGTACATATACCTATTTTTGTTTTTAAAAATCCACAAAATGGAACTGGAAGTATAGCTTATTGGGGATGCTTGTCCAACATTCAGAAGATCCTGGGTTCAATTCCCAGCCCTGAGAGGAAAAAGAAAAAAAGTGAAAAAGTCAAAAAATGGTGCATATTTCCCAAGGGTATGTATAAATGTACATCTGTCTATGTAAAATAAAAAGGCTGGAAGGACATCATGGAAATAAACAAAGACCACCCAGAATAATCAGAGGCTAGTTATTCATGGCTTTCCATAACAAGGGAATCAGACACCATTACTTGTGTTTGCCAGGCACTCAAAGGCAGTCAGGGTAGTGGTGTTAAGAAGCTTTATCATAAAAAAGAGCCAAGGCTTCAGGTATGCTATGATTGAAAAATCTTGGCACAGGAAGCTTGAGGTGGGCTGACCAGAAATAGGGCATCTCATGTGATTGTTTTGGAAACTATACTTGGCTTTCTCTGGTTGGCCTTGAGCTGGAAGCTGACACTCATTGACAGAACTCTGATACTTCTGGATCCATTGCTTCAGACCTTGTGATTTGGCTTACCAGGCTGGTTACTGCAGAGGTTTTTGTGTCAGAGTTCTACTGACATACATGTCCTGTCCCTTGTCTATATATTTAGTTTCTCAGTATGCACCAGACTGATATTAGTGGTTATCAATGGCAAGGTGGGAAGGGGTATGATAAGGAAAAGCTAAGTTTGTTAATTATTAATTTAAAAATTTTTTTACTTGCATAATTTTGTAAAATTCTGAAGCAAAATGGCAGAAGGGTGGTAGTTGTCATTCCTAATCCTCAAAACATTTCAAGATAGGTCATATTCTAATTTTACAGTTGAGGAAACTAAGTCATTAGAAGTTAACCTACCCAAGGACACAGTTGATAATAGCAGATAGAATTGAATTCCAAGTATATTTGATTGTAATTGTTACCTTTCCTCATGCCATGCTACTGCTTCCAAAAGCATAATCATACTAACACTAAAAGGGAGAATGTTCACTGTGTCACTTACAAAGGTTGAGCATAGACACTTCGGATTAAGAAAATATTTTGGGGGTTGGCGGTACTGAGGATTGAACTCAGGGGCACTCGACGACTGAGTCACATCCCCAGCCCTATTTTGTATTTTATTTAGAGACAGGGTCTCATGCAGTTGCTGAGCTCCTAGAGTTTTACTGAGGCTGGCTTTGAACTTGTGATCCTCCTTCCTCAGCCTCCCGAGCCGCTGGGATTACAGGTGTGGGCCACCATGCCTGGTCAGATTAACACAATATTAACATCTGTCTATTGACATATTAGTATCTATAGCTCTTTGCAAATATATTTATATAAAGTTATGAAACAATCACATGACAGTCCTGCCTGAGCTATTTCAAGTCTGATCCTTTGCACTTCCAGAATGAGAACTTTGGCTTTTGAAAAAAAGGTAGTTTAGATATTAGGTGTCCCCCAAACACTCATGTGTGAAAGAATTCAAGAAAGTTTAGAGGTGAAATGACTGGGTTATGAGACTCTTGACTTAATTAGTACATTAATTCCCTGAAAAGTATTAACTGATAACTGTAGGCAGGTAGGGTGTTGCTGGAGGAAGTGGGCCCCTGGGGGTGTGCCTCTAGGGTATATATTTTGTCCTTGTTGAGCAGAGCTCTCTCTTTCTCTCTCTCCCTGCTTCCTGGTACCATGTCCGCAGTTGCTTTCCTCTGCCACACACTTCTGACATGATGTTCTGCCTCACCTTAGGCCCAAAGGTGGACTGAAATCTCTGAAACAATGAGCCCCTCTTCAAAATTGTTCTTGTTAGGTCTTTTGGTTACAACAGTGAAAAAGCTGATTAAAACTGATAGCATTTAAAATGCAGTTATAACTAATTAGAAAATAGGAGAATATGGAAGTTTTGTGTTCCAGATAATTTCTTTCAGAGCACCCATTTTACTGATTAAATTTATTAAATTTATTAAATTTATTAAATTTATTAAATTTATTACCCATTTTACTGATTAAATTTCAAATTACAATTTCAAATCTAGGAGATACTAAAGAATTCTTTCCTGTAGGTTATAAACCAGTTGACTGTTTTTCATGAGTTCATGTAGCTAACCTAACTTTCAAGAGTTTATAAAAATTTATATTTGCCTCTGGCTTAGGTAGTGAAAACTAGTACTCAAATGGGTAGACTGTTTTTTAAATCTTTAATTGGAATCATAGGTTGTAGTGATATATGAATTTAAAAAATAATTTTTATATTAGGTAACTATAGATATCAAATGAAAAAATAGATTAATACCATATAAATATTTTATGACTTAAATATTACTTTAATGATTTACATAGTAACTTAGTGCTTCTCAATATTGATTGAAACAGTATATTAAAATCATTTGGAGAGCTTAAAAAATATTGATGATTTCCCCTTTCCAAAGAAATTCTGTCATGATTGGTTTAGGACAGTATCATTGCATTAGCTTTTTTTTTTTTTTTTTTTAAGAATTAAGAAGAGGTATACAAAAATATTTATATGAATAGAAGTATTTTTTTAACTTTCACTTATTTTTTTCTTTTTTTAAATGTTTTCCATTTTTTATTAGTACATCATAATTATACATAATATTGAGATTTATTGTTACATATTCTTACATGCACATGATATGACAATACAATTTGGTCAATATCATTCCCCATGATTTCCTCTTTTCCTCCCCTTGCACTTCCTTGGTCCCTTTCCTCTACTGGTCTCCCTTTGATTTTCATGAGACTCCCCACCCCATCTTTCTTTTCCTTTTTCCTCTCTAGTTTCCACATATGAGAGAAAACATATGGCTTTTTTGTTTATTTGTTTTTTAACATATGACTTTTTGAGCTTATTTCACTTAACATGCTCTCAAGTTTCATTCATTTCCCTGTAAATGAAATATTTTCATTCTTCTTTATGGAGAAATAAAACTCCATTGTGTATATATACCACGTTTCCTTTATCCATTCATCCACTTATGAATACCTAGGCTGGATCCATAATTTGGCTACTGTCAATTATATACATGAGTATTTGCACCAGTATTTTTTTTTTTTGGTACTGGAGACTGAACTCAGGGACACTCGACCACTGAGCCACATCCCCAGCGCTATTTGTGTGTTGTGTGTGTGTGTGCGTGTGTGTTTTATGTAGAGACAAGGTCTCACTGATTTGCTTAGCGCCTCACCATTGCTGAGGCTGGCTTTGAACTCGCGATTCTCCTGTCTCAGCCTCCCTAAGTGCTGGGATTACAGGCTTGAGCCACTGAGCCTGGCTCCAGTATTTCCAAAAGACCTAAATTGAAAAGCACAACTACAGTAAAACAGTTGATGAAAAATAATTTCATGATGCAGCTTATCTTGTTTGTTTGCCAGGATCTATCCCATTGGAAAATCATTCTCTTTTGGTGAGGCTGACCCTGTCTTTCTCTACCCCTCCCCAGTCCTAGGCGTGTATACTGGACCAAGTTCATAGTAATTCATCCTGTACCACAAACCCTCATAAAGACCAGTTCGGGCATAGACATGTGATTCAAGCAGAGCGTGATGGAGACATCCGTGAGAAGTTCCTGCCAATAAACAAGAAGGAAGTCCTCTTCTGTGACTGTAAGTTGGAAGGGCAATGTCAAAAATGATTTATAGTATTGTTGTCTGCAAGAACAGACAACAATAGAAGAAAGGTAGAAGAAAGGTAGCTAACATATAAAGCGAAACAGAATCTAGAGTTGAAGAGCTTTGATTTTCATTTAATAAATATTTATTGATTATATATTGGCTAGGAATAGACAACTAGTATTGGCACCCTGGACCACTAGAGTTTCTATTAGATGTTCTATAGAAGTTATTTCATGCCAGTTTGAGTTGGTTTTCCGTTACTTGCAACCAAAATGTCCTGACTAATTTAATGAACATTTAAAACTTTTGTAACACCAGAACCAATTTTTAAAATCTGGAATAACTTGCTTATCCCCACCCCCATCTTCAAATCACAGTTTATGTCTCTTTTTTTGTGACTCTTAAATACAACCCACAGAAAAGTACATGGTGTAACCATTGTTCTACCCATGAAATATAATTTATTAGCAACCTGAAGGTCTGCTTGTGTTGTCGTCTGATCATTAATCTCTCTGTGCTCATTGAAGGTAACCACTGTCCTGACATTTTAAGTAATCAATTTCTTACATTTCCTTAAAGTTTTACCACTTAAAAAGGTATGCCTGACCACTAGAAAATTTGGTCTATTTTTGAATTTTACAGAATGAGAATCACTTACTATGTGTGTAATGCTTGGATTCTCATAATGTGTTTATGGTGTCTATCCATGTTCTTGCATATAGCTGTAGCTCAATTCGTTTTCTTTTGTTTAATATTTATAATTATATTATATAAATATAACTGTTATATATATAAATATATATATATATAAATTATATAAATGTAACTGTTGCTAGACATGAGAATTGTCTCATTTTTGACTATTATGAATATACTGCTATGGATATGCTTATACATTTCTCTTGGTACACATTTGCAAGCACTTCTCCAGTACCTACCTAGCAATATAATCGCAGATCATAAAACATAATTATGCTCAACTTTTTTTTTTTTGGTACTGGGGATTGAACCCAGGGGCACTTAACCACTGAGCCACATCCCAAGCCCTTGTTAAAATATTTTTTGTTTAGGGACAGGGTCTCACTAAGTTGCTTAGGACCTCACTAAGTTGCTGAGGCTGGCTTTGAACTCAAGATCCTCCTGCCTCAGCCTCCCAAGCAGTTAGATTAGAAGCATGTGCCACTATACCCAGGGGACAAAAGTTCTTAATTTTAATGTAGTCTATTTTACCAATCTGTGTCCTTACCATTAATATTATTTTTCAGTCCTATTTAAGAAGTCACTCCTTAACATGAGTTTATAAAATTATTCTCTTTTATTATCTTCTAGAAGGTTTGTTATGACTCCAACTGAGATATTTTTGTACAGTGTAAGTATCATTTATTTCCTTTTCCATGTAAAAATCCAGTGAAGTATCATACAATGAGCTAATGTACTATTCTTATCTTCTTTTCTATTTTAAAAGGAAAGTGTTCAAAACTTTACGTATAATGTTTAATTATGTTTGCCACAGGGTTTTACACATTTTATTATGGGAAAGATATTTTGTCTATTTGTAGTTTATGGCATCTTAATCAGAAATGGATGTTAAACATTATCAAACACACAGGGCTTGGGTTATGGCTCAGTGGTAAGAGCACTGGCCTAGCATGTGTGAGGTACTGGCTTCAATGCTCAGCACCACATATAAATAAATGAATAAAATAAAGGTCCATTAACATTTTTAAAAATTTTAAAAAACTTTATCAAACACCTTTTTAGGATCTATTGAGATTATCATACAATTATGTTTTCTTAATCTTGTTAATGTGGTAATTGTTTGTAGGTTTTTTTGTTCATTTCTTTTTGTACATGGCAGAGATTGAATCCAAGACCTCATGCACGCTAAGCAAGTTGGTCTACCATTGAGTTACATCCTTAGCCCTTTTTTTTTTTTTTTTTTTGGTACTTGGGATGGAACCTAAGGATGCTTTACCACTGAGCTACATTCCCAGTTCTTTTCATTTTTTAAATTTTGAGACAAAATCCTCTCTGAATTGCTAAGGCAGTCCTCAAACTTGAAATCCTCCTTTCTCAGGCTCCTAAATTGCTGGGATTACATGTGTGTGCCAGGTTTGATTGGGTTTCCAATACTAACTCAACCTTTAAATCATGAAATAAACCCAATTTATCATATCTAATCCTTTACATTAATATAAATATATTATTGTACACCACAAATATGTACAATTTTGTGTCAATTAAAATAAAATTTATACCTTATCCATGTGTGAATTAATTTTATTAATTTTAATTTCCTTATTATCTTATCAATTTTTATTCTTCTCTCTTTTTTGGTATCAGGGCTTGAATCCAGGGATGCTTTACCACTGAGGTGGGGTCTTGCTAAGTTGCTTAGGACCTCACTAAGTTGCAGAGGCTGGCTTTGAACTTGTGATCCTCCTGCCTGGCCCCTAGCTGTTAGGATTACAGGGTGGGGCACCGCACTCAGCTACTTATCGTTTTTAAGTATTAAGACTATGCTGGTCTCAGAAAACAAATTAAGTAATGTTTCTTCTTTTTTCTTTCTCTGAAAAAGCCTATTTAAGCCTATTTTTATCCTTAAATATGTGTTATATGTCATCTGGCCCTAGAATTTTTCAGTCGGTGGGTGTAGTGATCTATATACATCTATTAGGTCAAGTTTGCTAATCTTGTTCAGATCTTCTAAACCCTTGCTAATTACATCCATGCGTGCATACACACACACACACACACACACACACACACACACACACACAGTTTTAAATCTGCTTTTTCTGTTACCGAGCCAGGTGAGATAAAATATTCTACTGATTTTAAATTTGTTCAATTTTTCCTGTAGTATACCAATTTATGCTTTATATATTTTGATGATATGTAATTGGATACTGTTGGGACTCAGGATGATATCCTCCCAAACATGGAGGGGTTGTTTTATATGCTGAGCATTTTGATGTAAAGTTAAGATTGCTCTGTAATTCCCTTATTTACATTAAGACCAAACTGTAGAAGGGAACAAAACTGCCTTCCACTCCCACCTGAAATCTCTTTGTCTATGTCAGAAAGGAAGACTGAAGAATGTAACCACACCTGGGCTGAGTTTTCTTACAAGACATCTGTCCCTTGGGTTCAAATTCCAGAGAGAATCTTTTCACAAGCTAAACTCTGTCTTATTTTTCCCAGCCATCATTCACAACCCCTCAAAATTGTTTACACCACCTATTCTCCCCTCTCCTATAGAAAAAGGATTATATAAGCTTCTGAAGGATGCTAGACTAATGGATAATCATGTTACATGATTTTTCCCCTTTTGTACATCAATATACTTGTATGCCATTTTTCCTATTTTTGTCAGCATATTTTAGTGAGTCTTCAGAGGAGGGAAAATATCCCTTCACCTCCATAAGACACACGTATAAGACAAACACTTTAATCACATTTTCATGGCAGATTAACATTTTCATCACTAGGAATCATACATTTTATTTCTACAAATGCTTTTCACCTAAATTTTGCCTTATCTGTTATTCATTAATACAACTCCCATCTCTTTGGTTAGTGCTTATATATTTTTATCTCTTTTTACATCTTCACATTTTTTAAAATACCAGGCCTGTAGGCTAAAGGTGAAGCTCAGTGCAGGCTTAGCACCAATAAGGCCACGGATCAATCTTCCACATCCAAAAAATAGATATTATCCTTGTAAATAGTATGTTGATTTTGTTTTTTAATGAAGCATTTAGTTGCTTTATATTTAATGTAATGATTTATTTGTGTTTAAATCTACCCTTAATGAAGTCCTTTCTATTCATCTTTTCTTTCTTTTCGATTAGAATTATTGCTTTTTGCCCTATGAATTATTGTCAATGTTATATACTCTATTATTTTAATAGTTTTCCTAAAGATAACAACAAAGACTTTGATTTACAAAGTCTAATTATTTAGTAGCTTCACTTTCTTCCCAGATAAGTCAAAGTTCTTAGAAAACTTTTAACATCTTCCTGACCTATATGCATTCTTATCAGGTATTTTACTCCTCATTTTATTTAATCCCCAAACATTATTGTTTTATAATGTCAATATTATATTTGTCCCTCACATTTACTTCATTGTTTTTCTTTCCTTCCTGTCTTTGACCTTATGTCTTGAGACTCTCTAAAAAACTCCCTTTAGGATTTCCTTTAGCTCAGCTTGGATAGTGATTAATATCTCAATTTTTGTTTGTTTGAAAATATTATTTTAAAAGGATATTTTAATTGGGCTTATAATTCTAGTCTTTTTATTTTTTATTTAAAAATTTTTTTTAGTTGTTGATGGACCTTTATTTTATTCATTTATTTATATGCGGTACTGAGAAGCGAACCCAGTGCCTCACACATGCTAGGCAAGTCCTCTACCACTGAGCCATAACCCCAGTGCCTTCTTTCTTTTTATGGTGCTGGGGCTGAAACCCAGGGCATCACGCATATTAAGCAAGAGCTCTATTCCCACTAGCCCCATAATTCTACTTTTGTAGTTATTTTCCTTCAGCGTTTGGAAGACAGCACTTTTTTTTTTTTTTTTTTTTTTAAAGAAGTCAGCTTTTGGAAAGCAGTTTGGCAGGTCTTCAGAAGGATAAAGACAGAATTACCTATAAATCAGCAATTCTACTTCTAGGTATATATGTAAAAGACCTGAAAACAAGGATTCAAACTAATATTTACACATCAATGTTCAAAGAAGCACTATTCATGATATTCAAAAACGAAAACTACTAAAGTGCCCATCCAAAAGTGAAAAAAGATTTAGTGGTAGAGCACTTGCCTACCATGCATGTGGCCCTGGGTTCAATGGCCAGAGCAAAAAGAAAAAAAAGAGGGGAACAGATAAAAACCAAATATGGTATACACATAAAATGAAATACTCTTGTCACAAAAGGAATGAAGTTCTGATACATGTTACAGCATGGATGACTTTGAACACATCATGCTAACTGAATAAGCTAGTCACAAAAGGACAAATATTGTATGATTTCACTCTTATGAAATATCCAAAATAGGTAAATTCATAAAGACAGAAAGCAGAATAGAGGTTAGGAACAGGGACAAAGAGGAAATGGGACATTATTGTTAAATGCAATGATAAAATATTTTGGAAAAAGGTAGTAGTAGTAATTGTACAACTGTGAATGTGGTTAATGTCACTGAACTATATACATAAAAGTAGTTAAAATACTAATTTGTATGTTATGTATATTTTACCACAATAAAAATGTCAGCTCTTGGACAAACTGTTATATGTTTAACTTTTTCCCCAAGTGCTCTGAAGTTTTTGGTCTTGGTTTTCAGCATTGATATATATTTTGCATTAATATAGGCCTATTATTATTTATCTTGCTTAGAATTTACACATCCTTTCAAACTGGGGCTTAGAAAAGTTCTCCACCATTATCTTTTTTTTTTAAATTTTATTTTTTAGTTGTAGATGGATACAATATCTTTATTTATTTTTATGTGGTGCTGAGGATCGAACCCAGTGCCTCACACATGCGAGGCAAGTGCTCTACCACTGAGCCACAATCCCAGCCCCACCGTTTTCTCTTTAAACATTGTTTTTACCCCACTCTTCCTCTCCTTTTCTTCTGGGACTCTATAAGGATTTTAGACCTTCTCACTAGATTTTAAGTCTCTTTTCCTGGCTTACTTTTTTTCCATTCTTTTATCTAAAATTTATTCTAGATACTTTATCAGTCTCTCTTCAGTGTATTTAGTTTTCCATGCTTTGTTTAGTTTTCCATGCTTTGTTCTGCATATTTTGACCTATATTTCACTCAACTAATTTTTTCTGTGACGTATGTCAAATTATTTATTTATTTATTTTCTTGTGGTGTCAGGATTGAATCCAGGATTGTGCATGCTAGGTAAATGCTCTACCACTGAGTTACATTCCCAGCCCTAATTAACCTCAGCTACATTATTTTCAACTCTAAAAGTTCTTTTTTTGTTGTTGTTTTTTTTTCTTCTTAAATATGAACTTAAAAATACTAATCTCGCTAGGTGCAGTGGTGCATACCTGTAATCCCAGTAGCTCAGGAGCCTGAGGCAGGAGGATCAGAGGCTCAAAACCAGTGCCAGCAATTTAGCAAGGCCCTAAGCAACTTAGGGAGACCCTGTCTCAAAATAAAAAATAAAAAGGGGGCTGGGAGTTGTAGCTCAGTGGAAGAGCATTTGCCTAGCATGTGTGGGGCACTGGATTCGATCCTCAGCACCACATAAAAATAAAGGTATTGGATCTATATACAAAAATAAGCAAATAAGGCTGGGGATATGGCTCAGTGGCTAAGTACACTTGGGTTCAATCCCTGGCACCAATTAAAAAAAATCTCAACTTTTATATTTCTGGAAAATTGAGAGTATAATCTGATATACATAGGATGTATCTATCTGATAACTCCAATATGTAAAGATCTCATGTATTTGTCTCTACTCTTTCCATTGTTTTTATTACATATATATGACACTGTTGTCTTGCTTCCTCATGTAAAATTGCTTGTAGAAATAAATTGAGGCCTAGGATGATATTATCTTCCTCAAGAGAGGAATTATGATTAATTAATACTAGTTTCTAGCAGTACAACTTAGGATAATCTCCAAACAGTAGGAGACCAAGATGATTTAAAGCTGGTTGGCAGTCCCTAAAAATGTGTGCCCTTCCAGTTCTTTGCACCTGGGTTGGAACCTAGGGATGCTTAGTCACTGAGTCACATCCCCAGCCATTTTTGTTTTAGAGACAGGGTCTTGCTAAGTTGCTTGGGGCCTCACTAAATGGCTGATAACTGAATTTGAACGGTCCTCCTGCCTCAGCCTCCTGAGCTGCTAGGATTACAGGCATGCACCACTCCACCAGGCTTTTCCATTGCTTCTACGAAGTAACTCTTAAGGTCCCGACCTATAATTTTGGACAAATAGTTCCTGATGATCACTAATTGATGGATTCCGGACCCTCTGTTCCTATTTATTCCTGCCTGAACAACATGGAGCAGGCTCTTCATCTCTGTTCCCAGGGGAAAAGCAGTCCCAACTACCAAGCCACTTTCTTAAAGTCTCTACTCTCCTCCAAATTCTGGCCTATAATTTTTTTTTAAAATTTTTTTAGTTGTTGATGGATCTTTATTTTATTCATTTATTATTTATATGTGGTGCTGAGGATCGAACCCAGTGCCTCACGCATGCTAGGCAAGCGCTCTACCACTGAGCTACAGCCCCAGCCCCTGGCCTATAATTCTTAACTGTGAAATGTCCTCATGCTGTTTGTTTTGTTTTGGTACTGGGGTATTGAACCCAGGGGAGCATTACCACTGAGCTATACTCCCAGCCCTTTTTTTTTAATTTTGAGGCAGGGTCTGGCCAAGTTGCTCAAGTCCTCACTAAATGCTGGGGCTGGCTTTGAACTTGTGGTCCTTCTGCCTCAGCCTCCCAAGCCACTGAGATTACAGGTATGAGCCAGCATGCCCGACAGTTTTTTAAGCAGCTTTTAAGGTCTTATCAAAATGAGGACAGGAGTTTGAAGGAAGTTTGAAGAAATATATTCTCTCTCTTCTTAGATGATAAATCTTTATGTTTGAAAAGACAATGTCTTTTACAAATAAAACTTTCACACCACTAACTTTTAGGACAACTGAAGGAAGAAGGAAATAAAAGTCACTTAATGATAATATATTTTTGTTTTGACAACTCAAACTCACATATTCATGGGTCTATAGTGGTTTTAATGGTTTCTTCTATGAATGTTCTCACAGACGTCTTTGGGGAAAAGAAAAAAAAAAGGCTGAACTCAATTTGTGAACTAAATTGATGTGTCAATATACATTTACAAAATGTCAACTCACGAAATAATCTTCTAAGCAATTTTAAAATTATATACAACCTGAAGATAACAAATATTAAAATTTATGTACAAAAAGTGATAAACCAAGTATAAAAATTAACCACAAAATGGAAAAGTATTTGCATCATACAACAGAAAAGGTAGCTTCTTTAATCTACAAGTTTTACATATCATTAAGGGAAAGTAATGTAACAACAGAAAATAGTTCAAATAATATTAACAGGCAGTTTTCTGAAAAAAGAAAAACAAATGGAATCATACTCACCTTTACTCATACTTAAATAAATGTAAACAAATCTTATTATTTAACTATGAGAACAGTATAGACAAAATATCCTGATAATACACAGTGTTGGAAAATAGCATTTGATAGCAATGTTAATTAAAACAACTTTTTGGAGAGTAATTTTGTAATACTATTAAACTTTATGCTTGTATATTCTGGAAACATAATTCTACAGCTTGAAATCCATCTCAAAAATTACAAGGTATATGTTCAAAATACTTAATGATCAGTCATTGGTAATAACAATAAAAAGCGATTCAAATACCTATCAACTTTGGTCTCTTTGATAAATATTAAATACCAAATTGACTTCTTCTTCTTCTTCCTTATTATTATTATTTGCAGTACTAGGGATTGAGCCCAGGGGGACTCTACCACTGAGCTACATCCTTAGCTGTTTTTGAAACAGGATTATATTTGGAAGGTGCTAAGACTTAAACCCAGAGCCTTTATCACCAAGCTACATCTTCTGCCCCACAACATGTATCTTTAAAAAGTTCTGTGATACTGTCAAATGATATTTTGGAGAAATGAAACCATATGAATAATTGCTTATAAATTCAATAGTAAGTAATGGTACATAATTCATATCATCAACCATGGAGATGAAGTGACGATTTCAAAACAATGATTAAAAAAGAACAGGTTTTCATCTTTTATTTCTTGATGCAACTTTTAAATTAATTTAAAAATAAAATCCAATACAATAGACTAACTACTTTGTTATTTACTTTCAAGAAACTTCTAGCAAATACTTGAAGACATGGTAAAGAACCTTAAAAAGAACATCATGCTTGGTACAATCACTTGGGAAAACAATGTGTCATTATCCACTGAAAGTGTGTACATGCCCTAAAAATCAGTAATACCTTCCTTCCTAAATACATATCCTACAGAAACATTCACCATGAAACTTGTATAATAATGATCACACATCAGTGTTCACGAAACAAAAGCTCACAGGGGATGAGGGGCTGAAGGTAGAGTTCAGTGGTAAAGTACAAGGCCCTGGGTTTAAACCCATTCCTACAAAAAAATAAAATTAAACATAAAATGTACCCTGGAAACCACAAAAGTATTAATAGTAATGGTGGATAGGAATACAAAGCCCAATATATCATGAAAATAAGTACACTACAACACACATGCTTAACTGCATAAACATATACTGAAAAGAATAAACAAACAAAATGAATCCATTTATTTATTATGTTTTGGGATGAACAGTAAAATCAAGGCACAACCATCATAAACTTTCCATGAATAGAGGAAAAGTAGGGACTTTTGGGAGTCCCAAGTTTCAAGACCTAGATGGTGACTTACATAGGTGTTTGCTTTATAATTTCCACCAAAATGTACATATCTGTTCTAAACATGTCCTTCTATATATGCTACATACCATAAGAAAAAATACAAAATAGGGCAGGGGGCAATAGCCCAAAGGTAGAGCATGTGCCTAGTACATGCAAAGCCCTGGTTCAAAGTCCAGCACCACAGCCACACCTACAAAATATTATACACATATATAAAATATATATATAGTGTATATATGAATATATCAACAAAAATAAAAATAGCCAATATCAATGGTTCACAAAGAAAATATTCTATAATTTCAAGGCAATTTTCCAAGGAGTCATTAGTAGGCTTGCAGAATGAATTCTAAGGTTTGGGCATTTAATCCAAAAATAAGGTATAGGGAGACTAAATATGGAACTCTCTCCAAATGATCATAATAAAGACCAAGCGCCAGTCCCAAGAACAGGTTTTTTAGATAAAAAAATGGAATTTCTAATTCTTATTTCATTATTAGATCTTTAACATTCATTCCTAAATTATATATGGGTCATTCTTTTTCAAGGATATTACATTTCATGATAAATTTATTTCATAAATCACAAATGCTCTTAAGCAATCATATTAATACATCCTATCATCATTATTCATATTTATGTAGCCTACACAGAAAGAATGAGAGATTTAACAAGTAAAAGACTATCAATAGGCTTAAGACCATCTACTAAAAAAAACATATGGTAGTGTTGGTGGAACAGAAGATAATTTTAGAATTGTTATTGTACACACACACGCAACACACCCCATTTGGTAAGGACAAAATTCTTGTAAAATGTTAGCTATGTTAATTTTCCCTTAACTTATGCAGGTACATTTTTAGTTCCATGTTCAACATAATTAACACTTTAAAATATTTTAAAATTCTTTAAAACAGAGGTTTCTACCTACTGGCAGGACTCATGACCATGAGGGACTCCCAAACTCTATGGGTTTTGGCTGGCCACATGACTATGAGGTAGAAACCTATATTTTCTGTCCAAGGCCCTGGGTTCAGTCATTAGCACCAAAACAACAGCAACAACAAAAACATTTTATTTCCCAACCTGCTATGCATACTCAAGTGTCTTACTTTTGGCATATAAGATAAAATGTCATTGCACATCTGTTTGTGTAGGTGCGTGTGAGAGAGAGAGGGAAGGAAAGAGAGACATAAGGAAGCTGCTTGTTTTCTACTCTCTAGTTCCCAATTCCTACTGATTTGAAAACAACAACAAATGAAGGGTTCCATTTTTGTCATAAAAATTAGGGGATAAAAATAAAACCATATAAGCTGGGGTAGTGGCTCAGTAGCAGAGTGCTTGTCAGCATGTGTGAGGCACTGGGTTCCATTCTGAGCATCACATATAAAATAAATGAATAAAATAAAGGTCCATCAACATCTAAAAAAAATTAAAAAAATAAAATGAAAATAAATAAAACCACAAAATATGTAGATAATTTTTATTTATAATGTGATAATAAAAGCCTCTCTAAGCATTATAGCAAAAGTGTAAGAATCACAAAGAAAAATACCTAATTTATGGCATTTTGAAAATAATTGCATGTCAATATTATGAACAAACTTACAATGCAACTGACAAACTGGAGAAAACCATTTCAGTTTAAGGTTTATGTTTGTAATATATAAATGTTCTTAAAAATGGTTTAATAGAAAACACCAGAAAAATGGTAAAGAATATTGTGTTAACACTGATCCTTGATTGCAAGCCAAAAAACCCAAGTGTTTAAAATAGTGAATTACTAGGAGAATATGGAAAAGCTAAAAGGAAGAACCTTATGCAGAAAAGATAAAAGAAGTAGTTTCAGAGGCTCCTGGTAGTAGAGGCAACCATTCTTTTTTTAATGTTTTTACTGGAATAAAGAGACAGTACCTTGGAAATAGACTGAGGTGGGCAGTGATGAACAGAAATTTGCTGGCAAGTGTTCCCAGAAGATACATCTCTAAGGAAGGGAGGAAGGTAGGATTGGGTAGAGAGAGAAGCAGATGTACAAGATGCTGATGAAACCTCAGCTACTCTCATAAGGTGCTTATGCTGGGATAGCCCTTGAGAGTTGTCCCAAATTGAATCAAAACCTTGTGTTTACCATCAACCAGTCAGTCATTGGTCTTGGGTTATACCCAAGGAGGCAGTTCCTTTGTGACTGAAGCAGTGAGATACAAGGAGCTCACAGTCCCAAGAAAACAGACTTTATTTCTGATTTTGCTTCATAACACCTGAAATTCAAATTGCTTACGAGAGCCAGACTGATTCATTTGGTTATGTGCTCACAATTTGGCTGGAACAGGAAAGTTACAGAGAGTTAATTCTTCATCCTACTGAAAAAATAATAACAACAACAACAAAATTGTACATTCTTATCAAAAGAAGCCAGGATACAAGTTAGCCTTCCATGATGCAGCAAAGGTCTACTATAAGCATCAACAGAAAATTCAGAAATAAAGATATATAAATGAATAGTAAACTTTTTAATTTTTTTAAAATAAATTTTTAAATAAACTTTTTTATTTTTTGAGACAAGTTCTTACTGTTTCCCAGGTTGGCCTAAAGTCCTGGGCTCAAGCAATCTTCCTATCACAGCTTTTTGAATAGCTGTGACTATAGTGTGTACCACTGTACTTAGCAAAGATCTGAAAATGGAATTATCTTTGGATAATAAAATTGAAAAGGACCAGCCAGTTGTGATAACATACACTTATAATCCAGTGACTGGGGAAGCTGAGACAGGAGGATCTCAAGTTTGAAATCAGTCTCCTCAACTAGGTGATACTGTATTTCAAAATAAAAAAAATAAAAAGGACGGGAATGTATGTAGGTCAGTGGTAAAATGCCCCTGGTGACATGGCTCCCTGGTCATGAACCTGGGAAGCCAGTCCAATGGACCCTACCAAGAAGTGGCATCAGAGTGAACTGGTGGAACAGCAGAGCAACCACCTGGGCGGGCTGGAGTGCAGGCCTGAGGCACAGTAAGCTTGAGGCATGGTGGGCCAGCACTGCAGTTGAGCTAAGACACACCAACCTGTCATGCAGCCATGGCTTGGCCCAGCCCAGTACAAACACCTATTCCTTGCACTGCTGAAGCTCCAGACACTCAACTGAGTGTGCAGGACTCACTGACTTCAACTTCCGGCTTCCCAAGAGGCTAGGAGAAAAATGGAAGGCAAATTTGAATGGAATTCAGAGCTAACTAATAGTGTTTTTACTTTTCCAAACACTAATTAGCATACTTGTGGACAGTTAGCGTTAGTACTTTTTTCAAACCCTGATTAGCATAAATTTGGACCAATAACATTGGCCCATGGGCCATATAAATCCTTACACTAGTATACTCAGCTGCAACCCCTCTTCTGTCCCCTCTTGCCTTGTGGAAGTTCTCTATGTATACATGAATAAATCCTACTCTTACACTCACTCATCCAGGTCTGTGGATTTCACCTTTTGAATTTACTAGACAAGAACCAAGAAAGAAGAAATTGATGGTAAATTGCTAGGGTTTGCTATAACACACTTCTTGGCTTCAAAAGCCTGCAGCTTGTGCAGATCCCACTTGCCTGCAGAAGCAGAGAAACTCCAGTTTCACTGGGTTCAATCTCTAGTAACAAACGAACAAAAAAAACTGATGAAAAAGTAACAAAGATCTTACTCAAATCTGTAAAAGGGTAGAAGACAGGCACTTCAAATACAATGCCAATAGAAGGATAAAATGATAAACTTTTCTGAAAATCTATTTTGTAACATATGCCAAGTTTCAAAACATACATACCCTGCAATTTCACCTCTAGGAATTCATTCTAAGAAAAAATCAATAAAGAAGAAAAACATAAGAATGAGGCATGGTGGGGCTGGAGCTATGGCTCAGCGGTTGAGCGCTTGCCTCGCATGTGTGAGGCACTGGGTTCGATCCTCAGCACCACATAAAATAAATAAAGATATTGTGTTCATCTACAACTAAAAAAAAAAACCAAAATATTTAAAAAAAAAAAAAAAAAGAATGAGGCATGGTGATGTATGTCCATCCCAACACTGGGGAGGCTGAGAGAGAAGGATCACTTGAGCCCAGGAGTTTGAAACCATCTGGGCAATATAGTAAGACTCCTCAAAAATAAACAAACAAACAAATAAAATCTATATATCCACAAAGATATTCAATGCATTGCTTGATTTTATTTATAAAGGAAAGAAACGTTTTAAAATAGGTGATATATTCAGTAAATTATGATAATTCTAAACGGTACAATATTATGAAGCCATTACAATCATGCAAGTAAAAGATATTCAACTTTATGAAAAGATATTCATGTTATTGAAAAGTTTTAAAAATTACAAAACATACAATAATTTTATAATACCAAGACCAAAAGGTAAATGTAATTTTGATGTGATACCATTATTTTTTCTCTTTACTTTTTTCCTGACTTCTACATTAAACAGTATTACTTTTATAATTAGAAAAATATCATAAATAATAAATATCTGCTTACTTGACTTCTTATAAATACAAAATTTTTTATAGAGATTTTAGAATTTTGTTTTCAGACACTGGTTGTTAAGAGGTGTACTTTTAATTAAAACCTGTTAATACAAAAAAACTTCAAGTAATCAGAAGAGCTAATACTCAGGAATATATTTGAAGTTTTATTTACATTTTTGTTTTGTTGTGGTATTTGGAATTGAACCCAGGGCCTCATATGTGCCAGGTAAGTAGCTCTACCACTGAGCTATGCTCCCAGTCTATTAGCCCAGTGTTAAATAAAAACAATTACTTGAATTGTAAAAACCTGTCTTTACCTGTTTAATCATGAGTTTGTTTTTTTAAAACTGGAATATTGAAACTAATAGTTTTGGACCACATTTAAAGGAAGATTAAATTACTTGGAAAAGGCCCAGAAAAAAGTAATAAAAATAATTATGTACTTAGAATTTGGGTTTCATACTGACATGCAAGAGGAAATAATTGAGAAAATAAAACTGAAAATTACCTTACATTATATGGGTTACCATAATCCTGCAGAATAAGAAGCAAGAAAATTTTAACTGTAAGAATAATTGAAGTTAGCCATTAGGAAGAATTTCACATCTTTAAATAAGTATTTGAGTGACCATTATATATCCAATGCTATGGGTGTAAAAACATGTAAAAACCAGAATATTACTAGGGAAAAAATTCTCTTCTTAAAAAAAATTGTCAAAAGTAGAGTATTCTTTTGGTAGTAGGGATTGAACCTAGGGGCACTCTACCACTGAGCTACTTAAAAGATTTGTCTTAGCACTATTTCTTTTGTGAATTAAATATCTGAAGTTTAAATATTCATTTAATGTTATAAATAGTAGGCCTTACCATGTGTCAGGCACTAAACGTTGAGGATAATAATCATGTACTTGTAACTCTACAAGGCCCCTACTGCTGTTTTCCTCCATTTTACAGATGTGGGAACTGAGGCACAGAAATCACACTAGCTCACAGTCATGTAACTAGTAAATAGTGAAGCTGAGATTTAAATCTAAATAATCTGGTGGTTAAGTTCAAGTTTATAACCAACAGCTACTACATAAAATATTTACTTCATAGAATATTTGATAAATTGTGAACTCTAAAATTTCTAAATGGTCATAGCCTATAGTTAGAAGTACAAAAATAAATCAGTACAGAAGGAAAATAACTTTCCAAATACAGAACTTAAGTTGGAAGGATTTCCTTGACTAGCTCTATGACAAATGCATGTGTAGGTGGAAATGGGGAATGAGGAAAGAAACTATGATTATTTTAAATGCATTTTCATGAACTTACAATTTGGATAAGCAATACATAAAAAATTTAAATTAAAAACACACTCAGGCTGTCTTTTTTTAAAAGACATAATTTATAAACACTGAGTTTACATATTATGTAGAGAAAAAAACATAGTAAGGTTTTGATTAATGATTGATATCACAACTGACTTTAAGAGTCTATGATTTTTAATTAAAGAAGAATATAACTGGGACGGATAAGAAAACAAGTTTCTCTAAGGTAACTTTTTTCCATGATAGGATGATCACTTAATTTCTCAAGAGAAATACCATTGAGTTAATTTGTGCTGAACGCTAGTTAGTAAAAACAGAAATGGTTACTAGCTAGGCACTGTGGCAGGAGCCAGTAATCTCAGTGACTGAGGAGGCTGAAGCAGGAAAGTCCTAAGCAATTTAGTGAGGTCCTCAGTAACTTAGCAAGACCTTATCTTAAAATGGAAAATAAAAAGGCCTGGTGATGTAGGTCAGTGGTAAACCACCCCGGCGTCCAATTCTCAATACCTAAATAAACACAAAACCATAACCAGTCAGAATGGCAGCACTGCATGTCTTAACTAAAACATACTGTTTAAAAAAAAAAACCAAAAAACAAAAAAACCACACACTAGATTGGACAGGGCAGAGTGGGGAGACAGGGAGTGGGAAAGGGAAAGACAGTAGAATGAACTGGACATAATTTTCATATATTCATATATGAACACATGACCACTGTAACTCCACATCTGTAAACAACCACAAAAATGGGAAGTTAGAATCCATGTACATATGTCAAAATACATTGTCAAGTATAACTAAAAAGAACAACAACAAAAATGTTGATTTTAAAAGTTCTACGTGGTTTTGCACCTTACATGTTCTAATGCTGCAGATACGAGAAACTACAGATCTAACTTAATTTATATCTTTAGGATATTTTATCATGTTAACTAAGAGCTTTAAAATAACAACCTAAGTCCTGTCTAGTACTAAAATCTTAAGTACATTCAATACACAGTACTAAATTCATCAATATATACACTGTCAAAGGTTGATTTTTGGTAAAAGAGAAAAATGAGAAAAATAAGTGGGGTCCTCCACCATAATACTGACAATGAGTCTGTTCTCATGATCGCTAGTTTTTAAACTGGCATCTGATAACCAAATGAGTGCTAACAGTTAAGTAAAGAAGACCTCCTAACAGAGCTTCTACAATTTTCTTAAGTATATTTTAATTATTTCTTCTGAACCTGTCCTCCCACCGCAGTCATTGCTCTCCCATTTCTATTGGCTAATATGTGTTACTAAATTCAATGTATCTTGAACTCTCACCTTATTATCTTATTATGCATCTTGGCCCAATATAACACTGCTGATTCTACTTCTATGCGCCTTTATATGGAACCCAGGGGCACTTTACCACTGAGCTACATTCCCCGGCCCAGCTTTTTTTTTTTTTAAAGATAGGTTCTTGCTAAGTTGCTGAAGCTGGCCTCAAACTTGAAATCCTCCTGCCTCAGTCTCCCAAGCTGCTGGGATTACAGGCATGCCCGACTATACCCAGTTGGTTTTCTTATCTTTTAGGCCACTCCTTTTGTTTGTCCTTCATAGGTCTTAAATCATGAAATGTTGGAATTACCTTTTTACTTAGCCAAGTTTTTCATCTTTCAAATGGGGGTAATCCTCTGATTTTCTTCATAGTGCTATGAAAATTAAGATTATACATCTACATTTTTGCTCAGTATCCATGACATAAATTCTCTAGAAATGACAGCTATTATCTTATGACTAGATTACTAAAACTGTGTCCTGCCTTATCTTGCTTAGTCTTCCTCCTCCACTCTTCTGTCCACAATTTAACCAGAGAGAGTTTCAGTAAAAGTAAATCTGAACACATGCCCCTCTGCCTTCCTGAAAATTCATTAATAGTTTTATGGGGCTTTTAGAATAAAGACAGATTTATTACTCTTGCCCTGTAATCCCTACGCTTTAACCAAACTGATTTCAAGATCCTTATACCCCATATTCACTCCACAAGGGCTTTTGTCCACAGTATTTCCGTTGTTTGAAACCTCCTGCAAGTTACAGTTTGGTGCTAAGTGTCCTTCAGACGTCTGCCAAAAAGTCACTTCATTCCTAAGTTTGGGCTATTTGCGTTCTCATTGTACCATGTTCCTGTCTCCTAAAACTTCTCAGTTTGCAATTACATATTTAAAGGACTATCATTATACATTTGTGTGCTTCTGTCAAAAGACACTGCCAACTGAGTTCCTTACATTCATCCCAAATGTGTTCATCTTCTGTTCCATTTCTGAAACGAGCAACACTATTCTTCCCTTGAATTCTTTCACACGCCACATCCATCAGCAATTTCTAGTCTCCTTAGAATTCAACCACTCACTGTCCTTCCCACTGGACATTCTGTAGTATAAGCCAGACTATCACTTTCTAGATTGTTGCAATACCTCTTAACAAATCTAGCTTCTTGCCTTCACCACTTAATCTCTTGCTTACTTACAACATGGTAGTTAGACAGATCCTTTAAATACAATCGTGTCACTTACCAATAGAAATACATTAGGCAAAATACATTGTTAGGTTACTTTGTTATGTGCAATCATCAAAGTATAATTACTAAAACCTAGATGGTATATTTACTACACACCTAGACTATCTGGCATAGCCTTTTGCTCCTAGGCTAGAAACCTGTACAGTCTATCAGTGTGCTAAATACTTTAGGCAATTGTTAATACAGTGGTGTCTGTGTACATAAACATACCTAAACATAGAAAAAGTACAGTAAAAAATATTAGGATAGGAATTTTTTAAGTTCCATTATGATTTTGTGGGAATATCTTCCTAAAATGTCATCATCCAGCACAAAATTTTTGTCAGTTTACTTCATCCCTCTACTAAAAACCTTATACTTGCCTTCTGCTCTGGACTGAATTGGGTCACCCAAACATGTTGGAGTCCTACACCCCCAGATAGGACTGTTGGAGGCAATCCTTTTAAGGAGGTGACTTTCAAGTTGAATGAGGTTATTAAGGGTGGAGCCCTCATCCAATAGAACTAGTGCCATGAGAAAGGGAAGAGGTACCAGAGCTCTCTCTCCATTAGGTCAAGGACACACTGAAACGACTGTCTACAAACCAGAGAATTAACCTGACACCAACCATGGTGGCACTCCAATCTCAGACTTTCCAGCCTCAAGAACTGTGAGAAAACATATTTTTATTGTTTAAGCCACCCAGTCTCTGGTCTTTTGTCAAGAAAGCCCAAGCTAATACATTATTTCACTCAGAAAAAACCTGAAGTATATCCAATAGCCAGAGGTCCTGCACATCTTAGTCTATCATGTCCCACATCCCCAAGACATAACTGCCTTTGATTCTTCCCATTTTTTAAAGCAGCTCCAGTCAAGCTGGCCTACATGCAAGTCCATAAACATCTCAGACATGCTCCCACCTTTGGGACTTTACTTTTCCTCTGCTTGGAACAAATCTTTCCCAAATATTATCATTTACATCCTTACTCTAATGTCACCTTCTCAATGAAGCCATCCTATGTAAAATTTTACCATTCTCTATCTCACACATATCCCATTCCTTTTCCTTAGCACTCATTCCTCTGATGTAAGTTATTTTATCTCTTCACCTTATCTGTTTTCTCTCACTGAAATGAGCACAAGGAGAAGGGACTGCTTGTTTTGTTTACCCCCAAATCCCTCAAACAAAGAGCAGCTCATAGTAGGTGCTCAATTTTTGTTCAGCTTAATTAATGTTGAATTTCAACAGCCACCAATCAGCTTTGGAGCTGAATACTACCATACAGACCAACTACTAGGGCAACAATTACCCTCGTAGAAAACTGCACTGCTGAAAGGACCCCCTGATCTTCAGCCTCTTCTGGGTTTCTGCTAAAGTTCAAGATGGGCTGGCTCCATAATCTAAGAGCTGTTCTTTTTTATTTCCCTCTTTAAAATACAGATAATAAAATGATCTGATAAGTTATCAAGGTCAAATAAGATCATGGCCATGATAATATTTTGAAAATTACCTGGCTGCTTTTATTCGTATTATTTCCAGTTTTGCAAACTGAGACTAAAAAGGATCATGCTTAAAGGGCACAAGATAGATATCTATCCTCATAACTAAAATTTAAAAATCCATCGTGTAATAAAAACATAAATAAAAAGACAAACAGAGGAAGCCACTTTTGCCACTCACTGTTTTTACTTGAGGCTTGGATAGAACTATACGTTGGGTTAAACGTGAATGCCAATGCTAAGAGAAGTTGGAAAATAGTTATATTTCCTTATTTTTTACATAAAGAAAAAAAAAGGGATCCCAGAGTAGAAGAGTACCTTATTGTTAAAACCGAGAAATTCTTCACAATCCAAACCATGTAGAAACGTGCTTTACAGGAAAGCCCCACAGTTTACTACTGCAGTCACCTCAGGGAGAGCCAAGCGCCTATCATTTAAATTAACAATCGTCTTTAAGCAATATCACAATTAAGTTCCTTTCTCACCTTCAAATACCAGTCTTTAAAATAAAAATGTAGTCGGAAGTGTGGACACACCCGCTGCATCACGACTGGAATTAATCTCTGGTTATCAAATCTAACTGTCTGGTTGCCTGAGTGGCGGGCTGAGGCCGCAAGGAGGAAAGCTGCCTCTCAAGCTCAGGCCCCGAGTGAGAGCGGGGAGTGGCGGCTGGCCAGAACCCCAAGCAGGCCTTGCCGAGGACGCACCGGCTAGCGCCTCCGGAAGCGCCCGCGGGCCCCACAGGAAAACCCCCAGCATCACCGCAGGAACCGCGCCGGCCGGCAGCGGCCCCTGGGCCTCGG